>JAQZBX010108064.1:0-10590 GCA_029593785.1 Cabassous unicinctus
AATAACAACCAAAAAGTTCCAGTCAGTAATTAAATCTACCACATCGAAGGAAGGAAGGAAGGAGGGAGGGAGGGAGGGAGGGAAGGAAGGAAGGAAGGAAGGAGGGAAGGAAGGAAGGGAAGGAGGGAGGGAGGGAAGGAGGAAGAGAAAAAAGTCCAGGACTAGATGGCTTGACAGATGACTTTTAATAAACATTAAAAACAATTAAGAGAAATCCTTATCAAGTGACCTTAAAAACTGAAGAGGGAAGAGCACTTCCTAATTCATTCCATGAGGCCATGAGGCCAGAATTACAATATTATTAAGGTCATATAACGACACCACAAGTTAAGAAAATAACACTCATTACCTTTAGGAAGGTAGTTGCACAAATCCTCGACTAACTTCTAGCATACCAAGTACAATAGTACATTTAAAAGAATATTCACTATGATCAAATGGGATTTATCCCAGCATGAAAATGTGGTTCACCATAACAAATAAATTAATATAATACACCATGTTAATAAAACTATGGAAACAAAATAAATGATCACAGAAAAGGCATTTGCAAAGTTTCAACAACTTTTCATGACAAAAATACTCAGTAAACTAGGAATTGTAAAAAAAAAAAAGTCCTTAATATAATAAAGGAAATTTATGAAACATCCACGGCTGAAATATTTAGTGGTGAAAGACTGAAAACTTTCCTCTTCAGATCAGCAACAAAACAAACATGTCCAGTTTCACAGGTCATGTCCAACATTGTATTGAATATTCTAGTTAGAGTATTTATGCACAAAAACAGAAATAAGTAGCATTAAAATTAGAAAGGAAAAATTAAAAATATGTCTATTCACAGATGACAAGACACTATTTATAAGAAATTCTAAAGAATTGGCAAGAAAGCTAACAGAATTTGTAAATGAAATCAGTGAAGTTGCAGGGTACTAGAACAAAATGCAAATTAATTTTTTCTATACTTTAACAAAAAACAATCTGGAACAGAATTTTTTTTTAAAAATTCATTTTACAATAGTATCCAAAATAATAAAATCTTAGGAGTTATTTACCAAAAGAGGTTAAAAAGTGGTAAAATGAAAACTACAAAACTTTCAAGAAAGAAATTAAAGGCATAAATAAACTGAAAGATATCCTGTGTTCATTGACTGGCACTTTAATATTGTGAAAATGTCAATACATCCCAAAGAGATATATAGATACAATATAATCCCTATGAATATTCCAGTAGCCATTTTGCATATATGAGAAGCCTACCTGCAAATTTAAAAGTAATTGTAAGCCAAAACTGTTGAATAGTCAAAACTCTTGGGAGAAAAAGAATAAATTTAAAAGATGCACACAAATACAAAACTTAGTACAAAGCTAAAGTAAACAAAATAATGTTTTACTGACATAAATATAGACATGTAGATCAAAGGATTATTACTGAGAGTCCAGAAATATATCCCCATACCTATGTCTTATTTATTTTTGACATGGCAATCTAGTCCATGCAATGGGTCAAGAATAGTCTCTTCAAAAATGATTTTGGGTTGCTAAACCATGAGCCCTAAGTTAAATCATAGACTATATAGTTAAGAATGCAATTGTAAAAAACGTGCTTTCATCAATTGTGAAACATGTACCAAACCAATGCAAGAGGTTAATAATAAGGAGGTATATGGGAATTCTGTAATTTATGCATGATTGGTCTGTAAACCCACAATTTCTCTAATAAAAACTTGGAGGTAAATTAGATTTGCACATGCAATTAATGAAATTGTACCATTACCTTATATCACAACCAATAATTAACTGAAAATATGCCAACAACAAAATTATAAGAGCTAAAATCATAACATTCATAGAAGAAAACCTAGGAGCAAATTTTCATGACCTTGGCTGTGGCAATGGTTTATTGGATATAACACCAAAAGCACAAGCAATTAAAAATAGATTAATTGGATTACATCAGAATTAAGAAAAACCATGCATCAAAGGACATTACCAAGAAAGTGAAAAACAACCCCATAATGAGAGAACATAATTGATAAGGGCTTTATACATATATAAAAAATATTGACTCACAGTTCTGAAGGCTAGACATCTGAAAGCAAGGTGTCAAAATGTCCTTGATTCCTTTGAAGTCCATAGAGAAAGAGTCTGTTCCATGACTTTTCTAGCTTTTGTTGCTGTTTTGCTGATTCCAATGCTTTCTCTGCCTCAGGTGTTACACGATGGCTAAATTTCCTCTTGCATGAGCACATGTCCTTTGGGTTAAGACCTCACTCCCCCCAAGATGACTTCACCTTAACTCATCCAATTCCATATATAATGACCTTATTTCCAAATAACATCATATCCCAAGGTATGGGGAGAAGGAGTTCAACATATCTTTCAGGGGGACATAATTAAATCCATTGCAGAGAAGAGACTGATTAATTGGAACCCTCTTGTACTGTTTATCGGAATATAATATAGTGCTGCTGCTTTGAAAAGCAGTTTGGTGTTTCTCAAAAATTAATCATACAATAACATATGACACTACAATTAAACTCCTAACTATAAAAGAAAAGCTAAGTGGAAACATGGAATCACTCAGACACTCATATACTACTGTTTATATTAGCATTATTCCCAATTGGCAAAATGTGGAAACAACCAATGTGTTCATCCACAGATGAACTGATAAACAAAATGTAGTATGCACATACAGTGAAATATTACTCAGCAGTGAAAAAGAATGAAGTGAGTTCTGCTACGTTCTAAAATATGTGTGAGCCTTGAAAATATTATGGTGAGTGATATAAGCAAGGAACACAAGGGCAAATATTGCATAACTTCAATAGGTAATATTGAATCATCTAGAATAAGCAAATTTATAGCGATAGAAAGTAGATTAGAAGTATCCAAGGGCTACGGGAGAGAGTATAACAGGTTTTATTGTTTATTGATTGCAGAATTTCTGTTTGGGGCGAGGAAAAAGTTTTGTCAATGTATGAGGATAATGGTAGCACTATATTGTGAATGTAATTAACTAGTGTAATATCATGAATGCCACTGAAATGTATATGTAAAAGGGCTAAAATGTCAAATTTTATTTAGTAGAATATTTGACTTGTTATTTGGAACAAAATGTTTCTTTACCATCATTTTCATTAGTTAACTTTGATGTCATGTGAAATTATAGAGCACTATATTTGCACATTATCTATGCCACACTTCTGTCATTGTCCTTTCCATCCCCTTTATGGTAGATAATGGTCTCCATTTACACACAATTATCTCCAGAACCTGCAATTTGTCATTATGTACTAGATTTTCTTGACTTCTCATATATTCTATAATTTATCAAAACTCATCTTACCTTCCTTCTATTTATCTTCCAAAATTAAATCCAGTTTTATGTCTACCAAGAAAATGTCTTGGAATGCCATAATTTCTTCCATCAATAGCATACTCCACATATTACTCTCATAATATCTCTCACATTAGTACTTGATTTTTTTTTCCTTTCTTGAGCTATTCCTGATCTTAATGGAAATATGGTTAGTTAAAATATATGTATTTCACAAATTTTCCTTCCCAAACAATATTGATTTGCTTTTGCTATTCTTATTTGGTTAATAAAAGTAAATATTCTAAAGTCTTCTTACTTAAATAATTTATTCATTTTTCTTCTCAAATAAACAGATAAGGTTATAGAAAATGCACTACACATATTAACAGAGACATATTTCAGAAGATAGCAAGGTTAGCAGGATGGCTGTGCCCCAGCAACTCTGAGCAACATACCAGTCAATACATAACCTTCTGATGCTGTACCTCTAATTTTTAGGCAGAAAACGGGGGTAGATAATGTAAGTTATTACTGCATAGGAAATTAGAAACTATCAAAGATTGTTTGTTATTGTTGAATAAAGAATATATTTTATCAAGAAAATGTATATGTGTATAAATATAATTAATACTTTTTGACCCAAGTAGCATCCACATGGAGGAAGCATATCTGGTTCTTGTTATAGATATTCCATTATGCCATACAAACCATATTACAATGTTTAAATCAAAGCAAATCTGAATTTCAATACTACAACAAATTGTATGTTAGTATGGTTGAAATGAATTTGCATTTAGGATTGGGGTTTTACATTCTAATCTAGTATTAATTTCTCCCTGGGTATGAATAAAATATTTGTTGTCTGAGAGCCACTTCTTGTGGTTTCCTAACCATAGTGATCTTTGCCAAGGTTTGCAAGGACTCTTTGCTGAGGCATATGAAGAAACAACCTCCTTTCATTCCCAGGTTGCTCCAATGAGCAGCCTGTTTTTGTATCACTGGAGCTCGTTAGGTCCCATTCCTTCCACATGACTTGAGTTTCTCTCTTTGGAGATGATGCCTTTTCAAACACTGGACTCATCCATACTACCAGCATCCAGATCAAGGACTAGATTTGAAGAGCACCCCAAGAGCTCCTTTCATGTCTCTTTTTAGTTATAAATGTCAAGATGAATGTTGTCCTGCCTTCTGGCATCACAGAACATTTGCTTAGTTTTTATGCAAAATAAATGGCATAAAAAGTAAACTCTTTTGTGCCCTGTATCTTGTGTTCAATATTGTGTTTGTGAGATATGCCCATATTTTTCTATATCTTGATAGATTATTCATTCACCAAGATGTTTATAGTCTTTATTGTTTGGTTTTGCCAAAATTTCACCATTCTATAGCTGATAGGTGATTGAGTGTCTAGGTTCTGGTGCACAAATATATGCAATATTTCTACCTTTACTGCTTTATCCTAAATTCACTACAGGACAAATGTTATACAATTATATTGAAACATTAGATTTTATGCAGTTTATTAATTCTCTATTGCTGTTGTAACAAATTACTACAAATACAGCTTATAACATTGCAAATTTACATTACAGCTCTGTACATTAGAAGTGTGACATTGGTTTCAGAGGCTAAAATCAGATTTTCAAAGGGCTGTGTTCCTTTCTAGAGGCTTTAGTGGAGAATCTATTTTCTTGCTTTTTTCCAGCTTCTAGAGGTCTCCTGCATTCATTGGATAATGGATCCCTTTCTCCATCTTCAAAATGAGCAATGCCCAGTCAAGTCCTTCTCATGCTACCATGTCTCTGGTTCTCAGATTAAAGTTGGAAAAGGTCCTTTGTTTGAAGGATTTAGGTGATTAGACTGCTCCAATCTGGATAATCCAATATATCTTCATAACATGACATTTATTCTTATATCCTTAAAGTTACTTTTCTCATGTAAGATAATATATTCACATATTTTGTGGATAAGGACATGGCACATCTTTGGGGGTCATTGTTCTATGATATGCTAGATTCCAAATGCCCTCCTTTATAGGAAAACTAGCTTACAAATCCAAATCCAAAACAATGTCGAAGTATCCCTAAAATAATTTACTTTGTTTTGAGGGAAAAATCAAGTCTAGAATGAGAAAGTATAACATAAGGGATTATAAGGAGAAAGAATGGGATCCCGGGAAAGGGGTGTGGTCATTTCAGTTGCTGAACAACTAGCACTTATATGGTATATTGCAACTGATTGGAAATAAGCCAATATATTTCACTGTTAAAATTTTTTTTTAAGAAATGTATACACCTTTATTCAGTAATAGAAATGTTTGTCCTCTCTTTATTGCACTAATTCATTTATTCTTTGTTCCTATTAAAATACAGTTAATGATCATGTAAATTAGCAACATGCAAAAGGCAAGTATTATTACAGAAGTTTTGTTTTATTCCATTTCCTTTGGAATGAATTACAAGCCAATTCAGTGCAAATAAAAACTACTATGGGTTCAAGTAGAAGGGGCAGAAGAGGTATGTGTACAGAAGTCACAACTGAGCCCAACTCTGTCAAACTCTAGAGCACAAACTCCAAAGTAGGTCCCACTGGCAAGGCACCAAACTCAGGAGCTATCTGCCATGACAGCAGGAACTGGGTGTCTCCAGAACCCTTCACCATCCCAGAACAGAATTGGGGAATAAAATATGGACTAGAGTGGACTTACAGATATTGTATTATAGACTTATTGGGATTTTAGCAATGGAAGAAAATATATCATTAATGTGGAGACAGTGGTCACTGGAGGTGCTGAAGTCAGGGACAGGGAAAAAGAGGTATAATATGGGGGCATTTTTGGGACCTCGAATTGCCCTGAATGACATTGCAATGACAAATACAGGCCATTATATATCCTGCCATAACCTACAGAATTGAATGGGAGAGAGTGTAAACTACAATGTAAACTATGATCCATGCTTAGTGGCAATGTCCCAAAATATATTCATCGATTGCAATTAAAGTACCACACTAATGAAAGAAGCTGTGAATGTGGGTAAAAGCGGGAGGTATGCGGAGTGGGGCATATGGGAATCCCTTATATTTTTTATGTAACATTTTATGTAATCTAAGTGTCTTTTAAAAATAAATAAAACATATATTTTAAAAACTACCCTGAGTGTAATTAATAAAAATTAAACAGGGTCCATCAATTCATTTTAAATCAATTTCAGAATACATAATAATAGCATAGATAGAATTCTTTCCCTTTAAAAGCTCACTATCGTTCAGTATTGTAATTCTTTATATAAATTGATTTACAGCACAAATATACCTAGCATGGGTAATAAATAGAAGATGTTAAAAAACTTTTAAATTTATGGGTAATAACAAAATTTTATGGGAGCAATAATATGTGTGATAATGTCTAACAATTAATTTATTAAATAAATACTTGCTTTATCTCCCCTCTATGCCACATACTAAGCTAGTCACTGGAGATATAGCTCCTGCTTTCAACCATAACTCAGTTCCATGAGGGAAAGGTACATATACCAAAGGGTTATAGAAAAAATTCCAAATTAAAACTAAAATAAATGTTATGATGTGGAAATGAAACTTGTTCAAAAGTATCTAAAAGGACCTGAATTAGACTGGAGTTGTCCAAGGCATAAGAAGTTTCATGATCAAATACTCTAGGGCAGGAAAATATAACATTAAATTGGGAAGATAGAAATGGTCCTAAGATCATACTGGGTTGTATATTCAGAAATTATGAAGATCTGCAACTCTCATTGGTAGTAAACTAAAGTTTCTTGTTTATTGTTTTGACCTCCCCAAACATAACTTTTACATTAGATATTTGATAGAACGTAAATATAGCTACTTTCTCTTCATGGCAATAATTTATCAAAGCTCTATTTCCCACTGCTTGCTTGACACTCTTAGACTTTTGTCAAAACTTTTTATCCTTTTCCTTATCCACCTCCTCCCTCTTTTCTTTTTTTTTTTTTATGACAAAGATCACTGTGATTCCCACTACCAGACCAGTTATCTCTTCCCCTCCCACCCTTTATTATTTTGTTTTGTTTTGCTTTCACCTCATCTTTCACTGTAGTCCCCCAACCTCTTTTGAGACTCAGGACTTCTCTTCCTTTAAAGCAAAGCTTAGGCATTGCCTTTTCCAAAAATCATCTTGGTATATTGACTCCCAAAATCCAAATTTATCCTAAGAATGCCTCTGGGCTTGTTGCCTTACTGTATGCTCACCAATGCTAGCTTTCATTTTATTGTTGCATGAACCAAAATATAATCTAGATGAAATAAAATGAAATTAAAACTGAATGATTTAAACATACACCAGAAAATGGCATACAGTAGGATTGGGAAAGAAAACAAGAAAACAGATGGACAACAGATTGCCCTAAATCTTGTATCTTTTAATCTGTGAATGAATTATACATATTACTCTAAGACATAGCATTTCATATATTCTCTTTGCTAAGAGTAACCATATATTTGGTTTGCCTAAGATATTCCAGGTTTATAGTTGATATCTCAACATCCTGTCCAGTTTAGCATTCGAAATCGATAAAGATTTCCCATTATAATCATACATAAAATACCAGCATACATCTGTCCAATTCCAAGTGAAACCCTACAATTTGTACCATCTACTAGATTTTGGTGTAGAGGATGCTTCTTTATATCAATTCGATGAGTACATCTATGATAATCATACTTTAAATATCCAATATTATCACCAGATTTTACCACCAGTTTGTATGTCAGTGAATGAAAAGTTCATGTCACATGTGACTTCAACTCTTCCAATTTGAAAGACAATGTCTGCTCATTTCCTTAGTGTGGTCTTCATATCCTTATATCTTAGACTGTAGATTAGGGGATTTATCGTGGGTGGAACCACAGTATAGAACACAAACACTAGCAAGTCCAAGCCTGATGGAGATTTGGGATGTGGCATTAAATAGGCAAAAAATGCAGCTGAGATAAAGTTACAACAAAGAGGTGAGGCAGGCATGTGGAGAAAACTTTGGATCTGCTCTCTGTTGATGGTATCCTCAGCACAGTGGAGAAGATGTTAATATAAGAAATATCAATAAACACAAAACAGACAATATCTAATACAAAATTGAGCCCAATGACTAATAATTCTCCAATGTTATAAGAACAGGCAAGAGAAAGGAGTTGGGAAACATCACAGAAGAACTCACGAACAAAAAGAGACCCAAACAAAGGTATTGAGAAGGTGGGAGCTGTGTGCAAAATTGCATTGCAGCCTCCACTGACCCATGAAGAAGTGGCCATCTGCACACAGGCCCCATGGTTCATGATGATTTCATATTGGAGTGGGTGGCAGATAGCAACATAGCGGTCATAGAACATCACTGTGAGGATAACTACTTCTGTAGAGGCCAAGAAGAAGAAGAAAAATACTTGTGAAATACACCCCAAGAATGAGATTGTCTTGTGATTAGTCAGAGAGTTAGCGATGTATTTGTGGACAGTGATAGAAATGAAGCTGAGATCCAGAAAGGACAGTTCTTCAGGAAGTAGTACATGAGGGTGTGTAGCCGATGATCCTTGCTGATGAGAATAATGATGAGAAGATTCCCTAGTAGGGCTGATAAGTAAATTACCAAAAACAGTACAGCATGAAAAATCTGAATCTCCCGAACTTCAGAAAACCCCATAAGGAAGAATGTTTTCCCCAAGATGAAGTTGTTCATTTCTCTGGACATTTAACAAATTTCTCTAAAAACTAAAGTGAACAACTTGAGAATGGATTAAAATGATTTAATATTTATTTTTCAATTGTGTAAAATCACTGAGAGTCACTCACCCATATATCTATCCAAAAATTTGACACTGCATGAGACTAACCCCAAAAAGTCCTCACTCAAGTAATTTAACCTGTTCATGATAATATGTAAAGATTTCTACTAGAAATTAGATTTGTGACTGTAAAGGGTTATCAGTCCCAAATCTTTTACTTAAAATTCTATTTAGATTAAGGTCTATAATTTAAATCCTACTTTAATAGAATTTTACTTTTTTTTTTTTTTACATTGTAATATGTAGTGATAAAAGACAGTGGTTTTGGAACAGTCAGTATGGATACAAATAGCTAAACCATTTACTAGCATTGTACTTCTGATAAATTATTTGGTACTAACTTACATGTGATTTTTCTCATTTGAATCATTATTCTGATTCAACTGAACAATGCAGATAGAAATATTTAACATACTTCTTGTTAAAGTAGTATGATCTAATGGCATTTCCTCTATTTATCTCATTTTTCCCTTATGCCAGTAAGAAGAAAAAATATGAAAAATTTAAAATTGGCAAAAAATAAATAAATGCAAATTAAATATGCTCTGGAGTAGTGAAATTGATACTGCTCTGTAGAGATATACATTTTACATTTATTTTTAAATATATTCTGTCAGTCTTTATCTGCTCTTATATGTGTATAATCTGATTTGTCCTCTGAATGACTAATTATATCTTGCTGGTTCCCTCATTAATTAATGAGTTAAACAATATATTTTGCATGTGTTTGTTTATATTTGTATAAGAGTAAAATTGTATCCTTTTTAAGACATTATCCTTTAATATTTGACGTATGAGTAATCACTGATACTTAGAAGTCAAGCATTATGAAAGGACTTGAGATATCTTAGATAAATTCATTTAGGCAATTTATTAGAGGTATAGACAACAAAAATCTCCTAAATTGTTTCTACTTTACTAGTCTTATATTTTTCTTAATAAAAACTGACCCTAATTTTCATAATCATTTTGAAACAAAATGGAACTATATGAAATATTTACATGCATTTCATATGCATTAGAAATTTTTATCTTCTCAGTGGATTCTCCATTATAACTGTTGTGGGTTTTAGGGGGTTGGTACAGTGAATCATGAGTTTTTAACAAAATCTCCTATTTAACTGCCTGGAGTAATATAACTTCTGGATACTTAGTGGTTGCCCAGATTTCCTTTTCCCCCTGGTGTTCCTCCAGCTGCCCTTAGCCTTCAACACTGTCCTTATTGTCACCATTCTCAGTGGGCTTCCCCATCATGTACATGGCTGAGAATAGTAAATTTTCTCTGTATATCCCTATTAATCTCTTCTCACTTATTTTTCCATTCCTTTCCTCTTGTCTTAGAGGAAGAATGGCTCCTTTCCACATGAAGTTTGATACAGTATCATACATTGGATATGCAGGATGATGGAATTTAGTAAAACATATTTAATTTA
>JAQZBX010108065.1:0-10588 GCA_029593785.1 Cabassous unicinctus
GGCACCGAGGGGCGAGGGCGGGCGGCCGCGCTTCCGGCCGCATCCCTCCAAGAAGGGGACGCCAAGTTTCCCGAGGCTTCGTCGTCGCAGGCGGGAAAAGTAACTCGGGGAGGCGGGGCGCGGGCTGCGCGGGAGCCGGGAAGGCGGCGGCGCTACCCGGGCGCCCTGGCAGCGCGAGAGGGGGCGCGGGGCGGCTCTGGGGTACTCACGGCTGGGTGATCGGGCTCGAGCCAAGCCGAGTCTTCGGCGGCGCGGGTGGGGGGAGGCGCGGGTGTAGACGCCGGTAGGGACGTCGGTATGGACGCCGGTGGGGACGCTCAGAGGCGACCTGGCACCCGCGCCCCGGCTATGAATCAGCCGCAGGGTGAGCGCCGAGGGGCGGGAGTTACGGGAAGGCCACGGGGGAGGGAATATGGGTGAGGACTTTTGCAATTTCCCGTCTTGCTCCTAATTCTTGGCGCTCCTGGGACCCACAGGAATTAGCCTCCTTTTGGTCCCGCTGGGACACGGGCGGGATACTGTGGGAGGCGCGACCTCTGGTACCGGGACTTGGGCGGGCAGCGACCGGGGAAAAGGAAGTGGGAGAGGCCTGGGAAGGACAAGTGGAAACCGAAAACAAGGCAGGCCGAGGCATCCCGCCCCGTGTGGCAACCAAGTGTTAGCCCCCTGGGCCACTTGTTATCCCACTAGTTATCTCAATCTAGAGAAGCCCTTGGCCTCCCTAGCAGAAAATCTTAAGGGAAAAAGACTAGCCCTCCAGCCAAACTTCTGGCCTTCCTTTTCATTTGGCGTTCAGGGCAATGAAAAGGTGTTTGAACGGATTTTTCTCGGACTTCTGTCCTCCCTCAGAAATGTCCTGTAAGGCATTTAGAAGTTTTGTCTGCAACAACAGTCCCGAAGTCTACCTTTTCAGAAAGCACGGCTTGCTTTTCCTCTTAAAATGCCATCCTTACTTTACTGTGTTGGGCTCCGTTTGAAATACGTTTGCCTTATTTTTATAGTTATATAATGGAACAATATATAACTTTTGCAGCTGCTATAGAAAGCATCCTAATACTGCCCCTTCAGTTGCAGCCCCGGATCCAAAGAGGGCAGACCCGCCCAAGGTCCATGCAGTGTCTGCGAGATTCGCCTGTCTGGATGATCAGCTGCTCCGCAGCCTTGTCCCCGGTTAGCTCAGCCTGGTCTGGTGGGTGTTTGGGGACCCTCGAAAGGATTGTAAATGGAAGAGCACGGGGGAAAGTACCAAGAGTGAGCAAGAAAGATCCTCCATGAATTGTATTTTAGAACTCCTTAAATCGACTTACAATAATGCCAGAATCAAAATTAATGTTACTTTTATATTTGTCCCTTTCCCCCCTTTTCTTTTGTTCTGCCCCAATGTCATCTTAGGGAAAGAATTGTTTTTTTTTTTTGGACATCATACACTTAATACCTAATGGTGCCGTGAAGACCATGGTGCATAGTAAATATTTGATGACAATGACAAAAAGGTACTTTTATCTAAATAAATTTATGGTCCTTTGCCACACCTCTCATTTCTTGAAAACAAAAAAAAAGTTTTATAAGAGTCCATTAGTTTAGCCATTTGCATGGCTATGGACACTCTTTGTCAAACCAGTTCCCAAAAGGTTAGAAAGGCTTTCTGATTCTGTATTTCACTGAGATAGAAAAAAGTAATTTCTTCTTGCTGGAAACAGTTCTTGGGGTAGGTGTCTCTTATAGCAGACGAAATGCCAAATAAAAATACTCAGTAGTGAAGAATTTCTACAAAATGAGGCTTTCCTTACTTTGGATTCCTATTGCAATTGAAGGAAACTGAGAAACAAAGAAAATTTTGATGCCCACGTAAAATTCATTTATATTGTGCACTTTTCTAATTTCTCCCATTCCTTTTTTTCTAAAGTCTAGTTGCTATAGCACATGTAAATTTATGATAATAACATTAGGGTCTTAAGGCTTATTGAGTTAAGTACTTAAATGCCCATCCTTGCTTAGCACTGACAAGATTGTGTGGTAAAAATACGTTTTTATTCTGCTGCATTTGACGCTCCTCTCTGATGCTCTCACTTCCTTTTGATGTCGTAGCACAACCCTCTCCCTCATCTCCCATTCCCCTGACCTGCTTTCCCAGTCATCTTCTTAGGTTTTTTTCCATGGGCTCCAACCTGGACATTTCCCCCTTCATCCACTCAGTCTCCTGAATGAACACATCCGTGCCCATGATTCCAGTGATCACTTCTAAAGACTCTTCAGTCTTCCTTTTCATTGGAATGATTTCACCTGAGCTCCAGACCAATTTATTTGCAGTTCAAGATCAATATATTCAAAATCAAACTCTACTTTTTCTCATATGATGCTCTTATATTAAGTGAATGGTCCCACCTTTAGTTTCGAAACCAAATCCAGAAACCTGGAAATTTCCCGATTCCAGTCTCCTTCATCTTTCATCTTCCACCAGAAAGTCTCATGTGTATCTGTTTCAGGAGAGGCATGAGCAGCCTGTGCTCTACCCAGCCTGTCCACCTTCTCAGAGGCAAAATAGTTATGTAGCTGTCAGTAACATGGTTTATGTATATAATCCACTGTGTAAACTCTGAAACATAATTACGATTTTATTTGTTTAAATATCTATAATTACATGTTGGGAAGTTGTTGGTAACAAAACTGGGGTTTGAAGGAATTGGGTGTTTTCTGAAGAAATGGCTTCCTCAACTTAGCAGGGGATGGTGATTGACAATTACCCTCATCTATAAGAATTCTGCATTTTGTTGGCATATTATATTTGATATGTAAAGAATTCACTTTTAGGTCTTAAAGTATGCTTCTGTGGTTATGGTAGGTCGTGATATCAGCATAATTTTTGGAAAACTTAATGAAAAGTAAATGTTATTTTGTAAATATATTCTTGGGAAAAACTATAAATAGGCCTTAAAAATTTTTTTTTAATCTGAAGTTTATCAAAAAGCTTGATTAGAGACTTCCATCATTTCCAAATACACAAAAAGGGTCCTAGCAATGACAAAGCAAGATGTTAAGCATAAGAGGGCCACATAGAACTTCCACATTTTATAATATCAGGGGATTCCCTAGAATTACTTAATTATGAATTGATTTGCATTCAGAATCTGTTATGTAAATTTAAGTTAGGGATAGCATTGTCCTTAACAATTCAAAAGACTTCCTTGTATGAACTAGATATTACTTGAAGATTGATTGATGGATTCCTTTTGCAGGTTGCACTCTCTGCTGGATGTTGTCATTGTGATTGCACCTTGTTCCGGGAATCAGACAATGGGGAGAACCTTATTTCCCCCACCCATGGGCATTAGGAGAAACTTGAATATGTGTTTGTTTAGATAACTGCTTTTATTCTGGCATATGGTTATGTGAATTAATACAGTACACTAATTAATGCTACAGGATAGATCGTTGATACAGTAAGTAGGAAAGTATTAGATGGGAACTTTTAGGAATTTGAAAATTATTCCTAAGGTTGGTCCAAAATAAGTCTACAGTTGTTGTTGTTTTTTTTAAGATTTATTTTATTTATTTATTTCTCCCCACCCCCTTGTTGTTTTTCACTTGCTGTGTCTGTTTGTCTTCCTTGTTTCTTTAGGAGGTACCAGGAGCTGAACCCGGGACCTCTGATGTGAGAGGGAGGTGCCTAATCTCTTGAGCCACCTCCACTCCCTACAGCTGAATTTATATTTAAACTGTATCTCTTATAGACAGCATATAGTTGGAGCTTCTTTAAAAAATCCATTCTGACAGTCTCTTCATTTTAATTTCATAGCAATATTTAGCACACTGACATTTAAGGAAATTATTGTTAGTTTGGGTTTAGGTCTATCATCCTACTATTTGTTTTCTGTTTTGTTCCATCTCATATTTGTTCTTTTATTCTTTCTTTACTGTTTTCTTTTGGATTCCATGAATATTTTCTAGAATTCCTTTATAATTTGCCTTTTGGTCTTTTGTTATTCCTCTTTGCATGATTTTTTAGTGTTTGCTTTATGGATTACAATATACATTCTTAATTTTCACTGTCTACTTGAGTTAATATTGTACCTTTTCACATAATAGGTCCATTTAACCACATTCACCCATCCTTATGCTATTGTTGTAACATGTATTACATCTATAGACATGATAAAACCCACCATGTGATACATATTTTAAAGAAATTAAGAGGAAAAATAGTCTTTTGCCTACATATTTTCCTTACCCAGTATTATTCAATCCTTCTAAAATATCTAAGTTTCCATCTGGTATCATTTCCCTAGCCTGAATAACTTCCTTTAGCATTTCTTTTAAAGCAGGTCTATTAGAGATACATTCTCGTAGTTTTATTTTATCAGAAAATCTTCTTATTTCAGTTTAATCCTAGAAGGATATTTTCGCTAGATGTAGAATTCTATGTTCATGGCTTTTTCTTTCAACAGTTTAAAGGTGTTATTCCATATGTTTCCTGGCTTCCTTTTTTTCTGATGAGAAGTTAGCAATTGTTTGAATCATTGTTACCCTGTGTTTATTATTGTGTCATTTTTCTCTGGTTTCTTCTAATATTTTTTTGTTTATCTTTAGTTGTCAATAGTTTGACAATGATGTATACAGGAATTTTTTTAATTATTATTATTATTATCTCCCCTGCCTGGCATTTGCTAAGCTTCTTGACTCTGTTAGTTTATGTCTTTCACCAAATTTTAGAAATGTTCAGCCAGTATTTCTACAAATGTCTTTTCTGCCTCATTATCTTTCTCCTCTCTTTCTAGGTCTCCAATTACACATATGTTAGACCACTGGATATAGTTCCAAATCCTCCTGAGGCTCTGTTAATTGTTTTCAATATTTTTCCGTGTTCCTCAAATTGGGTAATTTCTTTTAATCTCGTTAAGTTCACTGACCCTCCTGTCCATATTCACTCGGCTATTAAACCTATGTACTGGATTTTGTATTGTAGATATTGTATATTTCAGTTCTAGAATTTCCAGTTTGTTCTTTTTTATATTTCCTATTTCTTTTTTTATCATTATGGGCATATTTTCCTTTATCCCCTTGAGCATAGTTAAAATAGCTGCTTTTAAAGCATTGTTCAGTGAGTTCACCATTTAGGTCATCTTGAGGTCAGTCTACTTATGAAAGTAGATCACATTTTGCTCTGTTTTTTTGTTTGTTTGTTTGTTTGTTTATTGTTGAGTAATTTTGGATTACAACCCAAACATAAATATTATGTTTATGACAACTGTGGCAGTTTGAAGCTTTTGTGGTCTCCAGAAAATCCTGTTCTTAAAGCTAACCCATTCTTGTGTGTGGAATTCCTATTGTAGGTGAGACCTTTTGATTAAATTACTTCAGTTAAAGGTCTTTGATTAGATTGTGTAACCCAGGGTGGGTCTTAATACTTTTACTGGAGTCCTTTATAAATGGAGGAATAAAAAGTCACAAGTACAGAAAGAAGACCTCAAAGACAGAAAGAAAAGCTTTTAGAAGCTGAGAGAGGAAGCCAGATGCTGAAGCAACGAGACCCAGAGAAAGCCAGAGACAGCCAGGAGCTGAAAGGAACAGAACCTATAGGAAAAGGCAGAGACCTGCAGACACCTCTGTTGTACCCTGCCATGTACCTGATCGCCCCACAGTTGCAGCTCAGGAAGACAACATCTCTGATGATGCCTTGATTTGGGCACTTTCACATCCTCAGAACTGTATGCTCATAAGCTAATAAATCCCCGTTGTAAAATCCAACTCATTTCTGGTATATTGCTTTGGCTACATTTAGCAAACTGAAAGAACAACTGTGGATTCTGTTATATTCCTCTAACAACATTGATTTCTTTTTAAATGGGCAATTTACTTGGATTCCAACTGCAAACTTGATCTTCCTTGCAATGAATAAAAGCTCAAATCTGAGTTCAGTTTTTTTTGTCTTAGCTGGGTATTTTGAGTTTTTCTGGCACAAGCATGTTTTAGGGATTAATCGGTGATTTGCATAGAATTTAAGCACAGAATTTGGGCTTCTTCCTCGCTAGTTCTTTCTTTTCTGTGATTTCTCCTCTCACATTTCAAAAGATGTGATTGCCCTGAACTCTTAATCTTGGTTCTCCAACCTGAAATATTGTGCATTTTCTAAGGAGTTTTAACTACCCTGCATTGCACAGACTTGTACAGGTCTCAGGCTTAGAGCCATAAAATTTGGAAAACTCACACCATGCTTTTCCCTTCTTCAAAATGTTGACTATCTTCCAGAATCTATCTGATTTTGGTCACTCTCCACTGCTTTTAAGTGTGTTTATATATATATATATATATATTTTTTTTTTCCTGGTGTTTTACAGTTGTTATATGAAAGATGGTCAGTTTAAAAGGAACTCCTCAACTATGACTGGAAGTGGCATTCCCTACAGTTGTATTTAGATCTGCTACATGACTAGGTTATTGGAGTAAAATACTATGAATTCTTTCCTTTGCTAGATTAGATTCCTCTCCACTAAATTATTCTTTTGGAAACAATTCAGTTTTTCAAAAGATTAGAATATAGTTGCCTTAGACCAGAAATTGATGAAAAACTGCTGAAATCATGTAAGGTTAATCTATTATGACTAAACATCATTTTAGAATGATGAATTATAAGTATTAAAATAACTATTATACAAAGGAAAGAGTTTTAAGCAAAACAAAAAGGAGTGGTCACACTTGTTCTTGAATTTCCTCAAACTTTGTTCAAATGCCAAACAAAAAATTGGGGGAGAGACAGTCAGCTATATCTTTATCTTTGTGATCCCGTTTGTGCTTAATTTTATCTAGATTGAAATTAAAACTTCTTAAAGGCACACACTTTTATATTCAACCTTGTTGGCTTTTTAAATGTAGATTCATTTATCCAATTCTAACATGAAAGCCATTATTTTGTCCATTATCAAATACAATCATATGATGCTTGGTCACTTTGGAATATTGCTCAGGAAATTTCCATACTCCCAAGGTACTATGTGGGGAACAGGTGGGGGAGAAATGTTCATTAAAATTCAATACAACACAAACAAGACAGAATAAGTTGAAACATATGTAATAGGGTGGTATATGGGAATCCCGTATTTTATACCTGGTTGTTCTATAAAACCACAAATTCTCTAATAAAGGGGGGAAAAGGATGAAGGAGGGGGGAGAGAAATGTTATTAAATCAGTTTTTTTTTAGATTTTGTAGCAAAAAATAATCATAAAAATTTGTCTTCCTTGAAGTTATTGGAGCATACTGCCTAAAGATGAAAATATAAATGTATGGGAAGAACAAAACGTTAGGCAGCCTCTTCTGAAAATCTCCCCTGTTCTCAGAAAAAATAGAATATTCTACTTGATTGAAAGTGTAGGCTTACAAACATTCATACTTGCAAATTTACAGCACACATACATACACAGATGCTCATTTGAAGAACAATGTTATTAATACTGAAAAAATGGTAACAACCTAAAGATCTACCAATAGAAGACTGGAAAACTATTTGAGTCCTTCTTTTAAAAGAAGGAAGATTATAGTATGTGCTGCTGTGGAAATATGTCCAAGATATGAAATTAAGGGATACAAACAAGAATCAGAAATGTATATATAGTATGTCCATCGCTTCTGTTTAATTTGTTCATGTTTATGACATATATGCATAAAATACTTGGATAGTATTACAAGATAGTAGTAAATAGAGTAATTCTTGGGGAGACAGCCTAAGAATGGAGGGAAAGGGTTACAGGAGCCTTATACTTTTAATTTTTGACCTGTCTGTATAGATTAGCTGTTTATCATGGGTGTTTTTAGCTTTAAAAAATAATTTTTAAAAGCCCAAGAATGTCCTGCTAGGGAAGGAGCCCCATTTGGTTATTTTGGATATTGTGCTTAATTTATGCTCAATCAGTAAAGAGTTACTAAGCACTTATATACAAAGCACCGTGCTAGTTCTTTTGGATAATTTGGAGATCATGTGCTATAATCCCTGCCCTCAAGGAGTTTACCATCCACTTGTAGACTATAACAGTAAAAGCAGTGTATGATAAGCACCAGTGAGAAGCACAGGCAATGAGCTATTATGGAAGTTCAGAGGCTTCTGATTTTAGGGCGTGGAGTAAAGAGCTCCGAGAAGGAAAAATAAGTACCTATGAGATAGCTACAGAATTATGTAAACTCAGCTAAAGGAAATATTGAAAAGATCTTCCCCAGGAAGAAGGGGGCCAAGTTTTCTCCTGGGAACAGCAGTCTCATTTATTAGGACATATTGTAACCTTTAAGATGTTCCTTCTACCTGCTCTTTTGTCAGTACTATCCATCCGCATGTTTGTGGAGAAAGTGCTGATATAAGCAACTTCTGAATGGGTTTCTGAGCTGCAGAGGAACTGGAGGAGGTCTGCCACCTCAGTATAATCTTGTCAGAGCCTGAAGGATGGTGACTCTTCTCAAAGAGCAGAAGCTACATGAGTTGCCATAGCCAAAGAAGACCCAGAGATTTTTGACTAACTGCTAGGCAGCTCCATTGTGGTGGGCATTCCAGGCTGGGAGAAAGACCCAAGCAAAGGTAAATAGGGGGGTTATTGGAAAGACACTTCCCAGGCCTCATTGAGTAGAAGGAGAGGTATCTTTTGGAAGGAAGTGGAAAATTCTTTGTAAAGAAGTTAGAACCAGATATAAGAAAAGATCTTTAATGTTACATTATGATCTGCACTAAATATGATCTGCAATGGATAAAAGTTTAGCAGTATATAAAACATGCTACCATTTGTGGGGAAAAGAAGAGAAAAGAATAAAATATCTTTCTAAGGCTAGAGGAAAAAATCAATAAAATTAATTGCATCTGGAGAAGAGAACTGGGTGGGTGTTTTAGTTTCCTAGCTGCGAAAACAAATACCATACAATGGGTAGACTTAACAACAGGAATTTCTTGGCTCACGGTTTCCCAGGCTAGAAGGCTTGCTTCCTTTTGGCTGGCCAGCAGTCTTTAGGGTTCCTTGGATTTTCCATCACAGGGCAATACACAGGGTGATGTCTTTTCCATTATCCTCTAGGTTCTGTTGACTTTCAGCTTCTGGCTGCTCCCCAAGGCTTCCTCCATCTCCAGTTTCCTTGGCTTATAAGAACTTCAGCCATATTGGATTAAGGCCCACCCTCATTCAGTGTGGGCACATCTGAACTAATAACATCTTCAAAGGTCCTGTTTACCAATGGGTTCACACCTTCAGGACCGGAAGTTGGGACCTGAACATGCCTTTTGTGGGAGAAATGGTTCAGTCTCTAAGGGTGGGACAGAAGGGAGACTTTTAACTGTATCCTTCTTTCTATTTTAAATTGTTATCCATATAAGTATATTACTTAGTAAAAAGTTAAAATAGAAAAAAAATTGATTATTAACAAAGAAATTAGACCCCAATTTGAAGTTTTGTGTGTAAGGATGAGGTACATTGAATTATGTACCCCAGAAAAGGCATATTCTTCATCTGCATTCCTGTGGGTATAAACTCATATAAATAGGATCTTCTGAAGATGTTATTTATAATTAAGGTGTGGCCAACTGAAACTACGGTGGGTCTTAATCCATATTACTGGAGGCCTTAGAAAGAGAAGAAACCAAAAGCCAGAAGTCAGAGGAAAACCAGAAGAGCAGACTAAAGGAGAGGCCATCACCAAGTGTCAGGAGGCAGAGGTGCAAGCCAAGGACCCCTAAGGATTGCCGACAGCCAGCACCATAGTGCTGTAGACTCCAGGAGAAAGCATGCCTGGCCAAATCTATATTTTGGCCTTCTTATAGCCTTAAAACCATGAACCAATAAATTCTTGTCATGAAGCCAAAACCCATTGTGTAGTATTGGGATAGCAGCTCTGATAAACTAAGACAAAGACTGAGCTTGTCAATTAGTGGTCTTCATGAAGCAGGGACAGACAGAGCCTAGGCGCCAAGTAGTCTGAGTTTAGACATTCAGGCAGTTGTCTGAGAATGATGACTCCTAGCACATGCAAGTTGGATTCATTTTTAAAGTTGGATTCCTACAGCTGTGGGAGAGAGGCTTCTAACCCATAGGGGGCTGGTTGGGGAACAGACCTTCCCATTGGGGAAGGGGGCCTTTGTTCCAGGTCCACAAGACAGCTCAACTCAGGGGTCATTCACCAGGTTCAAATGTTTGTTCTTGACACATGTTGCAGTCTGATGCTGGTCGGATGACTTCCATCTTTAAAGCGATGACTCAAGGATGTAGACAGCTTCCATAGTATAGTGATGCCATCTGGAACACATGGTCTCCAAAGTTGCTGCATCAGCAGAAGAGAGGGTTAGAGAATGACTTTTAATGTTGAACCACCCTTGCATAACAGGAATAAAACCCACTTAATCATTGTGTGTAGTTATTTTAATATGCTGTTGGATTTGTTTTATAAGTAGTTTCTTGAGAATTTTTGCATCTATGTTCATTAGAGAGATTGGTCTGTAATTTTTTTTTCTTGTATTATCTTTCTGTGGCTTTGGTATTAAGGTGATATTGGCTTCATAAAATGTGTTGGGTAATTTTCCTTCCTTTTCAATTTTTTGGAAGATTTTAAACAGGATTGGTATTAAT
>JAQZBX010108066.1:0-10595 GCA_029593785.1 Cabassous unicinctus
AAAAAAAAAAAAAAAAAAGATACTCTCTCAAGTTTTTCCTCCCAGGTCCTAGGAGCTGTATTTTATGTCTTGATTGTAATATTTCTCCCCAGGAAGTTATGGTTTACTTGGTTCCATGCCACTTCTCTGCCCTGAGTGAATTACTGGTTAGGTGACACAAGTTACCACCTCAAATCAGTATTTCAGGCAGAAGGTTGGAGAAGACATATAAACACCCCCAAAATTGCTACAACCAGATATCAGGGAGCCACACAAGGCATGTGAAACTGCCACACTGTCAGTCAGGACGCTGTCAGTCCCACAGATTACTTCACTGAGCCAGAAGAGAGGATGGGGGAAGGGCATGTAGAAGTGTCCTGCAGTTTCTTATCAATTTTAGGTTTTCTTTTCCCTGATTCTGTGTTCACTTGGTTCCTGTTTACCCTTGATTGGAATTCTGGAAAGTTGGTTCTGACAGTTCTGCCTATTTTCATCATATGTTTCTGTGAGGGTGTGGGGGATTCACTTGGTACTCCTTATTCCACCATCTTGCTGACATCACTTCCTCAATATTATTGATCAATATTTTCATATTTTGTAATGAATATTTTTATTTTTGTGATGGTTAGGCTAATGTGTCAACTCAAGCAGGTAATTGTGCCCAGTTGTTTGGTCAAGGAAGTGCTGGGCTAATTGTAATACAAGGACATTTATGGGCTTCAGTCAACAGTGAGTTTACTGCATAGATAGCTGATTACATCTACATCAACCAGGGAGATTGCAGTCAGCAATGAGTGAAGCTTTATCCAATCAGCTGAATGCCTTAAAAGGGGAAGTGATTTCAGCATTCAGAGAGAATTTCCCAGCTCATCTTTGGACAGCCAGCATCTCCTGGAAACTCATCAAGGACCTTCATTGAACTTCCATTGGAGCCCCTGGTTTGCAGCCTGCCTGCGGAACCTGGACTTGTGCACCCCCATGGTCACGTGAAAGAATCTTATAAAATCTCATACTATTTACACATAACTCCTGCTGATTCTGTTCCCTAGAGAACCCTGACTAATACAATATTTTTCTTTCCATTTATTTGTCTCTCTCCTTCTGGGACTTACCGGGATTGTAACACTTCTAGTTCTACTCTTCTTATCTTTTAATTTTAAATTTCCTTTATATCCTTTCCTAGTCTTCTGGGAGAAATTCTCAAAATGATCTTCTATTTCACTGATTTGTTTTTAGGTGCATCCCTCTGCAATTCAGTCCACTTTCTTATTTCAACTGTATAATTTTCTTATCCAGTACAGCAGTTGATTCTTGTTTTTGATTTCTCAGGCTTACTATATGTATCCAGTATTCTTCCTTTTGTCTTTTAGGATATTTCATATATTTATTTTAAAATCTTATTCTGTCTGGTATATAAATCTTGCTTTAATTGATATGAGCAGATAATTATCTTTCTTTTTTAGTGATTATACTCTGTAAACATCTTTTTATTTTTCTCTGTAAACTCATATTCCTTTAGGGATTTTATTTACTTCTGCTGGTGATGTGACTTTGGCAGGAAGGATTAAAACCCAGATCCTAGCTGGTGTCCCCTTCTAATAAGTCTAGAGTATGTGTGTGTATATTTGTGTGTGCAGGGGGTCCACTCTTCAGGGCAGAGAACTTCTGCAATTATTATTTATACATCTACCTTGGCACTGTTCTTGATCAATAAGTATAAACTTTAGTTGAAATCACTTGACAGTTGGCAAGTAGAGGAGAAAGTTCAGGAAGGGGAAATACTGAACAGCTGAGAAGACCCACTGTATCTGCAGCTAACTGCTCCCCACCTAAGTGGGGCTCTAGTACCAATTCAACTTTCCCTGCCTTCACTGCAGGCACTGGACTGGTTTCTCTGGTTCTGCTTTGTAGTGTAATGATCTTCTCAAGGCAATATCAGGGAGACAAAATAGCAAATGGAAAAATGCTTCCCTGTTCCATATCTATATGCTCTAGGTTGCTTACTCCATCCCACTCTGCCCAACATACGTGGATGGACCTAACCCAACATCTTCTCTTGCCCCTTGTTATTTTGATAGATTTCTCAATCATCCTTTTGATTATATGACACTTCCAGGGCTGGATCCACGGTAGGAAACCACCAACCAGGAAAGTTGCCAACTTTCCATTTTATGCTGCCTGTACATTGATGCTATTGTACTGCTCTGATCACCTTCTCTTCAGCTAAAAAACCTTCACTATCTCTCACGCTCTTCAGAACGGCAGTTTATTCTTCATGGACAAGCTCACATTTCTGACTTTGTAAGTCATTGCTTTCCAGCCTCTTCTGACCCTTCACAGTCACCTAAATTAGACTATTTTTGGTCATCAAAATATTTACTGTATTTTCCCACCTCTGTGCCTTCAAACTCACCGTTTCTTTTGTCTAGCATATTTTTCCCATTTTGCCTATGAAAACCCCAGACATTACGCAAGAACGAAGGTACAAGGGCTTTAGAGTTCAGGACGACAAGGTGGAGATCTAAGTCTTATTTTTTTCCTTTGTATGCGTGACCTTGGAGTACTTATTTCACATCTCTTTCCTTCTGTTTCCCCATTTATAAAATAGGTAAAATGCTATATACTTCATAGCCTATTAGAAAGATTTTATGAGATGGCAACTGCTCAATACTAAAACACCTGGCAGAAATTTCACTCTCCACATCTTTGATGCGTTTTTTCTCTCATGTTTCACTTCCTCCATTCTCCTCAACCTAATAGAATTTATCTCTTCTTTCATCAAACACCCCTAGTATCTTCTTAATATCATTTTAGGATACTTATTCCATTTAATCTGAACTATAAATCTAGGTAACAATTTAAATTCCATTTACCTCAGAAGTTGTTTTTCTGCCTTCTCTGGGGGCACAATAATAGTAGTTAAACAAGGACTTTTGAGTTAGACTCTCATGGTGTGAATCCAAGACTCACTACTTTTTAACTGTGTAGTCATGGAAGAATTTCATAACTTCAGATTCCTCATGTCTAAAATGGCACTAATTTTAGTCTCTACTTTTCAGTGCTGTTGCAACACGAGAATAGCTTTAAAGCATGTAGCATAGTGTCTGTTATGTAATAAGAGCTAAATAAATGAGAGCTAGCATTATTATAAAGGAAGAAGGAATTACTGGGATTCAAGCAACAGCTGGGAATTACCACCTCCACTCCCAGTATCCCTACCCTCCCATGGTCAAATGCTTGCTCAGTCTCCAAAGAACTTCAACATATCTCAGCACTCTGAGGTATTCTAGGTTTTTGGATTTTCTCCTAATCCCCCAAATCTCCTTCTTGGTTGACTGGTGAAATCATATTTGTTGAGGAGATGTTTTTTTTTATTATTATTATCCCAGCAGTCTAAGTCTTTTTAGCAGTTAAAGGTGTCTCTTTATTTTCTTATGCAAATCATTTCTCTCTCTCCCCACCTCCCTCTTCTTGCCCACTACAAGGAGCTAGTAATAAACACATCAGGGCTGGCATTGGGCCAAAGTTCCCAGTAGGGGCTTGGAATATTGGCTTGGATTTGAAGACAATCTTTAATTTTTCCAGGCTCTCTCCAGAATCCTAGTCTCTGCAGTCCCATTAAGTGCTTATATATATTTATTTCAATTCTTAATGCAGTCCTTTTGTGCCAAAGGGCCCTGTGCATTGTTAAAATGGTCACACAGAGCCATCAGCCCATACTTTCTGGGCTTGCAACTCAGTTTTGTGTCCTATTTCTCACTTGGAGTTCTGAAGTCAAGCTGATAAAAGCCAGTTTAAATCCTGGAGGTCACTGCATAGTCTCTTGGCTCTGCTGATTCCAGGTGAAATGCATCTTCAAAAGTCATCCCTTCCTCTGTCAAACATCTCCTGTGCCCCTTCCTCAATCCACATTCTAGATATAATTTAAAAGGATGATAAAAACTCAGCTTCAGGAAAAATCTCTACTGTAGTACATGCTTTCACATTGTCAATGTTTTGTGTTTAACTTGGCTTCCTCACACTTCCTCTCCATCATCTACAGAGACTGTTAGGTACAAGTCACCAAGCAGACAGAATGAGATAAATTAGGAAGGCTTTATTGGCAATTTATCAGAAAGCTGCTGCCAGACAGACCCATGAATTCCCTTGCTAAGCCTCTTCTTCAGGTTAGCCCCTCACACTACAGTAATAATGCTTTGTAACTACTCAATGGCCCTCATCCT
Source organism: Cabassous unicinctus (assembly GCA_029593785.1). Lineage (NCBI taxonomy): Eukaryota > Metazoa > Chordata > Mammalia > Cingulata > Chlamyphoridae > Cabassous > Cabassous unicinctus. The sequence continues at coordinate 4,203 of JAQZBX010108066.1, forward strand.
TCAATCTCCAGTGACATTGGCCACAGTTAATTGGCTCTTACAGCATCCCTGTAGGGAAAGCAAGTGTTACCACTGTCCCTAATTTGCCAGTAATTGAGAAATAGAGTGGCCAATTGTCTCTTGGAAGGCCATAGAGAGTGTCACTTGGAATTTCTTGGCTATTATCTGTTTGCCCCAATCACTGGGCTTCTCTGCAGTTCATAACTTCTGGGTGAAAGCCTGCTAATCAGACAGGCTTTGGGCAAACCCAGGGGATGAGATTTGAAGAATGGGTGCTCCTAGAAGTCCTTTATTCACTGTCACTCTACCAGAAAACATATGAAGTGAGAATGAGTTTTTGCTGTTATTTTGCTTTCGAAAATTTATGGTCTGCTGTAGTTGAAACCTTTGAAAAGGACATAATCTCTCATTCTCAATTGCTGCTTGATTATATAAGAAGCTGCTAAACAACCATGTGAGGAAGAATTTTCATGATATCTGGAATAGGAAGACTCCTTCCCCTAGAACCCAGAATGAAGCCTTTCCTGCTTCGTTGCCTCAGCAGCTGTGCTCACTCCACAGGAGTCACTGTCCCATGTGCCCAGCTCAACTTGGGTGACCAGGAGCATTTCTGCCAAATCAACCCTCTGGGACTCAGTATTAGGTACTCCTGGCTATAACTGCTTTGTTTGGGGACCTTACCAAAATTGCAATGATTAAGTGAGGCCAAATTTGTTTCTTTCAGGAAACCAAAGGACAATGACCAATACATGAGTTATCATTCATTCACAGAATTAGTAAACAAATATTAAAAATCTCTTCTGTGCCAGGCACTATTCTGAGCATTGTGAAATAGGGATAATTAACACACAGTTTCTGCCCTCATGAGTCTTACACTCAATTATACCCCTATTTCTTTTATTCCTGCATTCTGGCAATGCTAAATAACATTCAATAATACGGGAATTACTTTTCTGTCCTTTGGTGAAGGTGGGATTACCTCAACAGTTCAAGCTCTGTAGGAAGATGCCATGTGTAGTGGGTTGAATGGTGGCTCCCAAGAACGATATGTCCTTGTCCAAATCCTTGGAACTTGTGAATGTTTCCTTATTTTGAAAAAGGATCTTTGCAGATGTAATTAAGTTAAATCTTAATTAAGTACTATCTTAAATAATTATGATTTTGAGATGAGATTATCCTGGAATACCTGAATAGTCCCCAGATCTGATCATCAATGTCCTTATAAGAGAGAATAGGAGAAGACACAGACAGAAAAAGAGAGGACCTTGTGAAGAGAGAGTCAGGAACTGGAGTGATACAGCCACAAGGATTGCCGGCAGCGGTCAGAAGCTAGCCGAGAAGCGTGGAATGGACTCTTCCCCAGAGCCTCTCTGGTGAATGCTACCCGGGTGATACCTTCATTTAGGACTTCTGGCCTCCAGAACTGTGAGAGAATTTGTTATGGCAGCCAAGGAAACTGATACAGCCTGGCACATTGGTCTTGGAAAACAGACACAGAAAAGTTTACCTAAACCCGTGACCAGTGAGGATATTTAGGTGGCTGCTTCAAAGGCAGAGCCCAGACATATCTCCTGAGGCTGGAGTGATGTGATATAGTAGAATATGATCGTCATTTTCTTACTTCTTTTAAGGGCAGTTCCTTCATTTGCTCCAAGAGCAACATAAACATAATAAGCAAGCAAAATTTCAAACCAAGTATGGCAGTTTGAGATTATTTTATGATTCCCCAAAATTGAAAGATTGTGTTTGTAAACTAATCTATTCCTCTTGGTGTAATACCCTTTGATTGAATTAAATTCAACTGAGGGACCAAATAAGATTGCTTTGGGCTTCGATTAGACTATGTCAGTGGGCATGACTCAGGCTGAGTCCCTGCCCCCTTGCTGGGTCTGATATGAATGGACACTCACTCAGACATGGAAGAGAGAGCTCTGTCATTTTTTATCCTGCCATGTGACAGAAAGGAGAAGGCTCAAACAGCTGTGACCCCAGGGAGGGATGAGCCATTTGCCTGATAGCTTAGAGCTGTATTTGGGAAGAGAGCAAAACAGCCAAGACTTGTCTCATATGGGAAGCCCTAAGAGACAAGCCCTATGCCAGCTTGCAGATGAAATAAGGAAGAAGGCAGAGCATCTGCACCTGAGAGAGGAAGTCCAGAGAGGAAGGCTGAAACCTCACAGAGATCGGCGGCCATCTTGCTTCACCATGTGGCAACACACCGGGATCAACAGTAGCTGACTTTGGTGAGAAAGCATCCCTCCTGATGCCTTGATTTGGCTTTTACCCCCAAATAAATCCCCATTATAAAAGCCAACAGATTTCTGGTACTTTGTATCAGCATCCCTTTGGCAGACTAATACACCAAGTTATCAAGAAGTACATATTCTTTCAATACATATAAACTGTCCTCAAGGAAATGAACATGAAGATTTTAGTTTAAATTATATAAGTAAAATAGGCTACACTCACAATTTGCCAATCCCATTTTCTGCCCAAGAGATAGGCAGAAAATAAATAATCATGTTAATGAATACAGGGGAGCTTCTAGTATTCAGTTAAGGGGAATTTGTTCACATCTCCCAGAATAGCCAATTTTGTGCTGAGGAGAATAGCAATGTTTCATAGTTTTCTGTATACAAGTCCTTTACAACCTTGGTTAGATTTATTCGTAAAATATTTGATTCTTTTAGTTGCTATTGTAAATGGGGATTTTTTCCTTGATTTCTCCTTTTGATTATTCATTACTAATGTATAGAAACACTATTGATTTTTGGGTGTTGATCTTGTACTCCAGTCCTTTGCTAATTCTTTTATTAGATCTTGGAGCTTTCTTGTGGATTTTGCAGGATTTTCTGTATATAGGATCATACCATCTTTAAATGTGTAAAGTTAGATTTCTTCCTTTCAATTTGGATGTCTTTTATTTCTTTTCCTTTCCTCATTGTTCTAGCTAGAACTTCCAGTAAAATGTTGAATAATAGTGGTGACAGTGTACATCCTTGTCTTATTCCTGATCTTAGTAGAAAGTATTTCTACTAAGTATTTCAGTATTTCACCATTCAGTATGATGCTAGTTATATATATATATATATATTTTTTTTTAAATATATACTTGCCCTTTAGCATGTTGAAGAAGTTTCCTTTTATTCCTAGTTTTCTAAAGGTTTTTAAAAGGAGGAATACTGGATTTTGTCAAATGTCTTTTCTGCATCAATTAAAACTATCATGTATTTTTTTGCCGTCATCCTGTTAATGTGGTATATACATCAATTGATTCTCTCATGTTGAACCACCCTTGATCATGGCATATAATTCTTTTAAGGCGCTTTGGGAATCAATTTGCTAGTGTTTTGTCGAGGATTTTTGCATCTATATTCATAAGAGATATTGGTCTCTAGTTTTCTTGTGATATCTTTATATGGTTTTTGTATGAAGGTGACGTTGGCCTTGTAGAATGAGTTAGAGAGTGTTCCCTCCTCTTCAATTTTTTTGGGAAGAGTTTGAGCAGGATTGGAATTAATTTTGCTTTTTGGAATGATTGGTTGAATTCACTTTTGAAGCCATCTGGTCCTGGGCTTTTCTTTGTTGGGAGGGTTTTATTGACTGATTCAATCTCTTTACTGGTTATTGGTTTGTTGAGGTTTTCTATTTCTTTTCAATTTAGTTAGTTTGTGTGTTTCTGAGAATTTGTTCATTTCATCTAGGTTGTCTAATTTATTGGTGTATATTTGTTTTGTTCATAGTATCTTCTTATAGTCATTTTTATTTTAGTGGGGTTTGGTAGTAATGCCCCCATTTTTGTTTCTGATTTTCTGATTTTATCTATTTGTGTCCTCTCTTTTTTCTTCATCAACCCAGGTAAGGTTTGTAAATTTTATTTTCAAAGAGCCAGCTTTTTGTTATGATGATTCTTTTTTTTTTTTGGTCTCTATTTCATTTATCTCCACTCTAATCTTTATTTCCTTCATTCTGCTAACTTTGGCTTTTGCTTACTCTTCCTTTCTCTAGTACTTCTAGTTTTGAAGTTAGGTATCTGATTTAAATCTTTCTTCTTTTTTAATGTAAGCATTTAGAGCTATAAATTTCCATTTCAGCAATGCCTTCACTGCATCCCATAAATTTTGGTATGTTGTAGATTTTATTTTCATTCGCCTCAAGATATTTCCTAATTTCACTTGTGATTTCTTCTTTAACCCATTGGCTGTTTGAGAGTGTACTTTAAAAATGTGCACATATTTCTGGGTTTTCCTTTTCCTCCTTGGTTATTGATCTCTAGCATCATTCACTTGTGGTCAGGAAAGCTATATTGTATGATTTCAATATTTTTTAAAATTTATTAAGACTTGTTTTGTGACCTAAAATATGGTCTAGTGGAGAATAATCCATGTGTACTCGAGAAGAATATGTATTCTCTTGTTGTCTATATATGTCTTTTAGTTCTAGTTAGTCTAGAGTATCATTCAAATCTATTTCCTTATTGATCTTCTGTCTAGATGTTTTATACACTATTGAAAGTGGTATATTAAAGTCTCATACTATTAATGTAGAACCATCTATTTCTTCCTTTAAATAAGTATTTGCTTCATATATTTTGAGCTCTGCTGTTAGGTGCATATATATTTATAATTGTTACGTCTTCTTGTTGAATTGGCCCTTTTATCAGTAAATAATGGCCAGCTTTGTCCCTCATAACTGTTTTGGACTCAAAGTCTATTTTATCTGATATTTGTATATCTACCCCAGCTCTCTTTTGGTTACTAATTGTGCAGTTTGAATTTTTCCCCTCTTTCACTTTCAACCTACTTATATCTTTGAATTCAAGGTGAGTTTCTACATATAATAGACTTAGTTTCAGCTATATGTAGACAGCATATAGTTTGGTCATTTTTAAAAATCCATTCTGTCAACTTCTACCTTTTAATTGGAAAGTTTAATCCATTTACATTTAAAGTCACTACTGATAATGCTGTATTTGCTTATGCCATTTTGCCTATTTAGCCCTTTGTAAGGGCTAAATAAGGCAAATTACCTTATTTGCCTCCTCAATTCTTCTGTTAATACCTATTTTCATATTTACTTGAATTTTTGTATTGTACCATAGTGAGTCCCTTTTCACTTATATCTGGGTATATTTTTCATATATTTTCCCTGTATTTTCCATAGGATTAAAATTTAATATCCTAAATATATAACAGTCATATTTTATTTGATACCAACTTAATTTAAATAGCATATAAATACACGCTTCCTATACCCTCCATCCTCCTACTTTTTTTTGCACTTATTACAAATTATATCTTCAGACATTGTATGTCCCAAACCATAAATTTGTCATTACTTTCTTATGCATTTACATTTTAGCACCTATAGAAAGTAAGAAGTGGAATTACATAGCAAAAAGTACAATACAATATTACTGGCATTTGTAATTACCCAAATGGTTACTTTTATCAGAGGTCTTTATTTTTTTTATGCTGCTTTGAACTACTGTCTAGTGTCCTTTCCTTTCAATCTGCAGAACTCCCTTTAGCATTGCTTGTAGAGCTTTTGTTTATCTGTGAATGTCATAATCTCTCCCTCATTTTTGAAATAAAGTATCCCAGATTTAAAATTTTGGGTTGGCAGTTGTTTCCTCTCAGAACTTTAAGTATTTCAACCTATGGTTTCCTCCATGGTTTCTGATGAGAAATCAGCACTTAATCTAATTGGGACTCCCTTGTACTTAACCCACTGCTTTTCTCTTGCAGCTTTCAGAATTCTCTCCTTGTACTTTGCATTCCACAGTTTGATCAGTATATGATAGGTCATATTTTTCTTTAAGTTTATCCTATTTTATGTTTTCTGGGCTTCTTGGATGTGCATATTCATGTCTTTTGCTAAGTTTGGGACATTTTCTGTCATTATTCTGCCCTTCCTTTCTCTTTCTTCTCCTTCTAGGACTACTATAATGTGTATATTGGTACACTTGATGGTGTTCCACAGGTCTCTTAGGTTAATTTCACTTCTTATAATTCTAATTTCTTACTTTTCCTCAGCCTTACTCATTTCAATTGTCTTGTCTTCAATTTCACTGCTTCTTTCTTCTGCTAGCGCCAATCTGCTGCTGAAACCCTCTTGGGAATATTTCATTTCAGCTATTGTGGTATTCAACTCCAGTAGTTCTATTTCATTCCTTTTTCAAATTTCTGTCTCTTTAATTGAGCTTCTCATATTGTTAATTCATTGTTTTCCTGATATCCTTTAGTTCTTTCTCTGTATTTTCCTTCATCTCCTTGAGTATATTGAAAATGATTTTTTTAAGTCTTTGTCCAGTATGTCTACAGTCTGGTCTTCTTCATTGATGTTTTCTAGATTTTTATCCTCTTCCTTTGGATGGGCCATCATTTCCTGTTT
>JAQZBX010108067.1:0-10577 GCA_029593785.1 Cabassous unicinctus
AAAAAAAAAAAAGTACATAGCACTAATTTACACACAAAAAAAATTATCTGGTCAAAAGCTCGACCATATCTTATGAAAAAACAATGTGGAAACAAGCAAGGGAAAATACTTAGACCAATTACAAAAGTCTGCTTATAAATATTGTCACATCACATTGCAGGGGTTCTTATTTTTTTTGTTGTTCCAAGGACCCCTTTGCCAGTCAGGTGAAAACCAAAGACCTTTTTCAGAATGTAGCAGCCGATAGTTTTATGACACTCAACATTGGAGGTCAGAGAAAATAAAGATAAGTTGATTTTTTTCAATTCAAGCTCACAGATACCCTGAAATCTTTCCACAGACCACTGCTTAAGAACCCCTGCAGGGGGCAGTGCATGCGTGTTGGGTTTACCTTTTCTATAAGTTGTATCAACGTCCACCAAGTTCTTTCATTGGTACCAATCCTTCAAATAAAGTAATTTGGAATCCCGCCCCCCCCCCAAAAAAAAAAGAACCCCTGCAGGGAAGCAAATGTGGCTCAAGCAACTGGGCTCCCACCTACCACATGGGAGGTCCCTGGTTCAGTTTCCGGGGCCTCCTAAAGACAGTGAGCTGGCACGATGGGCAGGCACAGCAAGACGACGCAACAAGAGACACAAGAAGAAAGCATAATGAAAGATACAACAAAGCAGGAAACAGAGGTGGCTCAAGCGATTAGGTGCCTCCCTCCCACATCGGAGGTCCCAGGTTCAGTTTCCAGTGCCTCCTAAAGAAACAAGGAAGAGGAACAGACACAGCAAGTACAAGCAATGAGGGGGTGGGGAGAAATAAATAAATAAAATAATCTGTAAAAACAAACAAACAAACAACCTTTCATTACAGGTATTGCAGACATCTTAAAATATCATTTACACCCACCACGACTGGAAAATTTTGGTGATTAGAACCATCACTAGGTTTTTGGTATTTAATGCATTAAATCTATAATGCTGTATAGAAAATATGTCTTTTTATTTTGATAATTGTATTTCAATAAACTGGCTTCCTTTATAATTCTATGTATATTTTTACACGTTTGTAAGACATTTTTCTGAAAAGGGGGCTTTAGACTTTATCAGACAGCCAAAGGGATCCTTGGCACATAAAAAGTTAAGAAGCCTTACCACAAGAAATAGTCTTAAATTATACTGTTCTCAATCTAACCTTGAATTTTGCCATGAAAAAATATCTTCCATCTATCTTGGATGTGATTAGATGAAAAACACGAAGAACACTGTAGCTAATACTGAACACTAACAGATTCCCCGCGCCCCCTGTCCCCAATATTACCAGTCAATTCAGAAGCAATAAACAAAGGTATACTAAAAATATGCTTCCCTTGCCCTTCTTTTCAAAGTCAGGCAGCACTGACAGGGAAACAGAAAAACATACAAATGTAGTAGTCTTTTTTTTTTTTTTTAAAGCCTTCATAGATTTTTCCCTCATTTGTATTACATTAGGGAGTAAAGCAAAAGAAAATGAAGAGACGGGTAGAGAAAGGTAAAAGATAACAAGAGTAAGTAAATGACAAAGCTGCACTTTTCTCCTCAGGTCTTTTCTTTGTAGTTTTTTGAGATTCCAGGATAAAAGTTGTAATTATACTTAAGAAGTCAGGAGGAAGAATGCAAAAAATACATAGAACAATCTGGGAGAAAAAAGAGAAGTTAGACTAACAATCACTTTGTAATATCAAATCTAACGGTTAAAACTTACAATATATTTCAATTAATAAAGTTAACATCATGATAGAAGCTCTATATTCATTTAGTTTAGATGATGGCTTGCCACTTCAAACATTTAAAAACTTCTAGAAATCTACATTTCTTCAAATGAAAAAATACCAATTTTCTTTGCCTTTGGTAGAACTGAAAAATTTTTTTTTAAAGAACAATATTTTAAAAGGAAATTTTTAAATGTTTTTCTTTCTCCCCTTCCATTCCACCAACAAGGTTAAGCACAACAGATATCTAGTTCAACTGACATAAGTTGAATTCTAAGCAGCCCTCAGAGGGCTGCAGTTACTAATGCATAAGTGGCCACATACATAGAACGTGGAATAAAAAGCAGTATACCTCCTTAAGGAAGCAGGAAGAGAAAGAGAACAAAGAAGTACAATCTCTTTCTTTGGTAGTGGGATGAAGCAAGACTTTAGTTCTTTGGGAAAGTATGAAATCTTCATAGGTCAAGTATAATTCAAATAGCAACAGTAAGCAAGTTTGAAAAGGGAAGAAAATGAAGCTCATATTGTAAAGCTGATCATTCTCAACCAAGTCATTTGAAAAGTTAGGAAGAGAGGTAGCTAGCTAGGAAAGAAGTAATTCCAAACAGCTATATATCCAAAGTTAACAGCAATGGTGCCCATAATTACGTATTTTAAGTGAAGAGATGAATGTAGGAAAACAAAGCGAGACAGTAGTAACAGGAAATTATACCACTTTTAAATGTTTGGTACTCTTTGTAAAGCAAAGTTAGAATAACTTTCAAATAAAGATTGTAAGCAATCTTTACACTTTTGTATAGAAACAGAAGTCTGGGAAGCAGTACCTGTAAATATTTCAAACCCTTGTAAATAAAGTGTTTAATATTTCAAACATAAATCATACATAATATCAGGAGGTGAGGTTCTCTGATATAGATTCAAGGCTATTCCAATTTAATTGCTTGAGATACCTGTTATTAAGAAATCTTAACTCTTTACTACAAATGATTAACTATTCAGGCGCCTCTTTCTTTTCAATTTTTACCCATCTGCTGTCTGCTTTTGGCTATTTCACAATCAATGAAGAGCAGAATCAGCTGCTAGGGAGAAATGAAATACGAAATTCAGATAACCATGGCTTATCTCCACTCCTTAAGTAATCCCTACCATCACCATCACTTTAAAATCACACCTAAAACCTAATAATTGAAATCATTTAGGGGAGTTACTTGACTAAACGAATCATTGTAGGGTTTTTCTTTTCAATGGCATGCTCCATTACTGAACTTTGAGTGTATTTCAAAAATACTTATTTACACATTAGGTACAATACATTTGATTACTAATTAGTACATCTGGAAAAGGATATATTAAGATATTTGAATTAGCTGATACTTACCTAGACTGGTCCTATCTTGTGTATCTGAACAAAACTGGTATTTTTCTAAGTGCTGAAACACACCTAATCAAGTTAAATCCAACTCTTCCATCAATTTCAAGAGGGGTAAAAGCATTCCAAGTGTCCATACACACTAATATGGACCGTTTATGTGTGATACAGTTGTCCCAATTCCAGAGTTGGAAGCTTTAACCATCATTAATGCTAGCATGTAAATTACAGTTTAAAACATTTCTAAGGAAGAAAACACTTTTGTGCTATCAATGGAAAAATCTTGAGGTTCAAAAACGGAGGCTTTTTCAAGATTACTAAAAAATTGGATGACATTTTGAGTTAAGATGACAACTTTAAAGCTTCACCAAAGTTACTCTGAAGAAACAGTTTATTTTGTAAAAGTAGTCAAACGGGCATACTCTTCAAATTTCAAAGGATTTTAATATTTAGACAGTTAATTGGCCTGGATATACTGTTTAAAAAGCAGACATGAATATCCTTTGCACTTGGGGAGAACCAGGAGTCTTCAAAAGAGATGCTAGAAAGGTTTTCTTTGAGACAAGCATTTTTCCTCACCAGTGAATTACTTTAGCAGTCTTTTTGCAAAACTCCCATAAAACTTCTTAGTTTATGCTTTTCCCCTACTTACAAAACTTATTTCAAATAAACCTTGCCAGTAAGCTCCTTTAACACTACTGAGATGCACAAAATAGAGATCGTTTTTTACACACTGCTATAGCTGATTTATACAAATAAGACTTAAGATGTTTTCATGAGTAATATGAAGATATATTCCCACTAATATAAACCTTAAGTTTTCTTCTTCCTTCTCTCATTCTCTACTGGATATCCTAGAGCAAAAGAAAAAACATGGGGGTGGAAGCATTTACTTTTTAAAAAAATTTTATTTTTTTAAATTTATTTATTCTTAGCATTTACTTTTAAGAATAGCATACTCTGTGGGTGTTTTAGTGTGTAGTTCCCACGGTAAAATATATTTTAAATGCCTTATCTAGTCGTTAAAAGTAATTAGCTTATTGATTTAAAATGTTTATTTCTTCCTAGGTGTAACAGATGAAACATTTTTTCTGAAAACTGTATTTTAAGTTTCTCTATTGATAATATTGATATTGAAACTGTATTCGATGCATAATAACTCTTCCCAAAGTTGGCTTCTATATATGGAATTCATCTGTTCAATATGGGCATTTCAGGCTTATGTTAACAGTACACCAAAATATCAATAGTTCAGCTAAGTGTTTGCATTGTTGTTGTTGGGTTTTTTTTGGGGGGTGGGGGGCAGGGGAATCTATCTAAAAGGACCAGGACGTTTGAGAACTTTCCATTAGATTATTCCAACACAATCGGGCTCAATTTTCTGGCCCAATGTTTACTTGTAGAAAATATAAATTTAGGGGAAACAGGATCAGAAATATATATCTATACTGGTAAAGATTCAGTGTTCCTTATGTATACTAATAATTTGAAACCCTTCCTTACTTTTTATGAAATGGTCATAATTCTAAACATGACTTCATTTTTCAATTATGCAATGACTCCCCTCAGCAAGAAATTAGAATATGGTCTATTTCCTAAGAAGCCTGTAGCTTGTTAAATTCATCTGTAGAAAGAAATTTCAGTAACTTTCAGGGACAGTGCAAAAACAAAAAGACTGAAAAAGCTCCTGTGTTTATACATTCAACAAAAATTTATTCATATGCTTTTACAAAAATATGAACACAAAACATCAGTGTAATTACAACTGAACACTCACCAAAATGATTCCATGCTGACCACCAAGTCACTGGGAAAACATTCACTTACATTGATCCATTTACAGATTCACCAAAAATGTTTGTATAATTATCAACACTCAATATGATAATACTTTTAAGTGTTTCTCATCCAGGACTAAAATCATTAAAAATTTTTTTATAAAAGTGTGTTTGGATCAATAAGTAGTTCTTTAAAAATCATTTTTATTAATACTTAGCATTTCTTGGTCAAAACATATTGTTTGAAATTAACCTTCCTTTGGGGGGGGGGAATTTTTTTTAAGTTACTTTAAGTTCAAAGATTTAAAGACTGCTATTGCTTTATGAAGGATAAGAAACTTGTTACCCAAAGATCATCACTAGAAATACGTAGGGGAAAAAAATTATAACTGCTTGAAATAAAAACCAGATAAATACCCAGTTATTCATCAGACTTGTAAACACTGTGAATACCTCACTTTTTAACAGTACAAAACATTAGCAAATATACTGGGACCACCGTCTAAAATCGTATTTTAAAAAGCAAGACATTAACCATAAGCAAGAATTTTAGGTTTTTCTTGATATGTTAGTTTTTAATAACTACAAGATAGAGAACACGAAAAATTAACGTAACCTAATACAATTTTCATACTGGACCTCTGTGCATCTAGGTTTATATTCAAGGGAAGGTAGTTGCCCTCCATCAGCTTAGCAAATTAAGCAGAAAAGGAAGAAACTTTATACAAGTCACGTAGTTAAGCCACGCTGTTAGAAAAGCTCTTTCATTTTAAGTCAAACTTTTGGGCTAATCATTTAAGTAGAAATTTCTGAAAATTCGACTGCAAACTGATTGGTGGTGTAGTTGACATAATACAGAAAACGTCTAAGTGATGCCAACTTAGAGATCTGGTATACATATAATAGCAGAATAATGCATTTATTCCCTAGTCAGCAGGTTCCCGGAACCTTGCTAGGTGACCCTAAAAAGGCAAAAATCAAAACTAAATAAGAGAAACTGTGATTTCTACTAGCAGTCAAGGATTTGTTCCTTCTTCACAAGCCAGATGAGGCTCAGTAGTATCTCATCAGACCTATCGTGTCTGGACTCAAATGATTCAACAGCGATGCCTCTCTTACTCATGTTTTGGAGAAAAAATGGGTCACATCAATTCATACCTAAACTGAGTACATAACACTGGGACGAAGATGTTATTAGTCGTCGGCCGTGGTAAATAAAACCAACATCCGCAATTCTTGCTTCCTTCCCCCCACCCCCCACCCCCCAAAGAATAAGAACCACACTCATGAGAGCAATAAGGCTTTCTTAACAAGGCTTTTCCGACTCCTACCAAGTTCTGAAGAACTCAAGGGGGGTTTAGAAATCTGACGAGCCCGTTTCAGGCTTAGGAGAGTTATCTGACTAAAATTAAGGCACCCAGCGAGGCAACTGGGAGAGTGAGGTGGACGAGGGCGGTAAGGCCTGGCGCGCTGCACACTTCCGCAAGGGCCAGGGGGACCGGCGAAGTCGGCCCGGGGCGGCTGACGGCTCCGCGTCCTAGCTGCGCGGCTGCTGGCGTCGGGCCGGGACGCCGGGCTCGGAGTGGGAAGCCCCGCGGGCAGCCCGGCCGCCGAGCTGGGGACGAGCCACGTCCGGGGCCGCGGTGCTCTCGCCGGGGCTGGTCTTGCTGGCGGGCCCGCCGTACGACGCCCTCGGTCCCGGAGGCCGCTGCTGGTTGCGCCGGCGTCGGGCACCGGCCGCCGCCGCTCCCACGGCGGAGCCCAGAGCCCGGGCCCCCTCCCGCCTGCCCCGCGGAGACCCCAGCCCTCCGGCCGTCGGCCCGGGCTCCGCTCCGCCTCCTTCCTCCGCCTCCTGCTCCCGCGTCGCCGGCTCCTAGGTCTCTAGGTCCGGGGTAGACGCGCAACTTACCCGCCGCGATGGGTTTACGTAGCGGACCTCGTCACTGATTACGGCCCGGAGGAGGTGGGGACGCCGAGCCGGGCCCGCCGCTCAGGAGCGGCGCCGCCGCCCAGCAACCCGGCGCCAGCGCCGGCGGCGGCCCCACGTAGCCCCCACGTCAGCTCTGATGCGGCAGCCGCGGCCTCCTCGCCGAGCCGGGACCAAATGTAGCTCCGAAGCCGACGGAACCGCGTCCGCGCGCCCTGCCCTCCCCTCCCCCACGCCGCGACCTCCCTCCCGGGGGAACGCCCGGAGGAAAAATCCAGGCTCGAACTCCGCCCCCTGCCGGCCGCCGGCGGGACTGCGGCGCTGACAATCCAACAATTAAATGGAACGGGGGCGGGGAGGTGAGAGGGGAGGGGCGGGGCCTTAGGCGGGGCTGGGAGAGGAACTAACCTGGGGGTGGGGAGGAAAAGCGCATGAGGGGCGGGGCCTAAGAGGAGGCGCTGGAAACCGGAAGGTGCCCCCGCCCGCGCGTGTTGCCGGAAGCCGGTCTGGCTGCAGACTAGGCTGGTGGTCTGCGTGTCTTTCTCGTGGTGGTCTCCTCTTCGAGCTGGCAGTTTGTGCAGCCCAATCCCCAAGCCAAGCTCTGCGGGCTTCGTTGCTCGGTCCTGGACCGGAAATGCATCTGAGAGGAGCGGGCTTCGGGAGAGGTCGCCGCCTCCCACGACCCGCGGCGGGTCTGCGGTCCTGAGAAGTGCCTTCGGCCTGCGGGGTCCCCTGCGGGACGCGCACCCCGCCCGGAGGCCCGGTTGCCCGCCTTGTTCCTGGCCTTCTGCCGCCTCCCCGGGTGACCTTGGCACAAGTTGCTCCTCGCCCCTGCGTCCCTGTCACAGAGAAACAACGATAGTTCTCCGTGAGAGATACGACGGAGGAGAGTAAGATTTTCTCCTAACAAGCAAAACCCCTGCCAATAAGGGAGTAGAGTTTAGTTTTCATCCAACTGGAAATCCTGAGCTTGCAAGTTTAGGTCTGTAAAAGGAACGTTTCTAGCCTGTGAAGCGATCACCTGATGTAAACTCGACACCCATTTATATGTATTTAACAATATACTGAGTCATGTTTAACGTCGGTGATGGCTCTCAGAAAAGCAGAACTTTTAGCCTAAAAATAAACCTAACCTCTTCACATTTAGGAAAAACTAAATTCTGGGGAGGATGTTGCTCAAGCTGTTGGGCTCCTGCCTCCCACATAGAAGGTCCTGGTTCGGTTCTGGTGCCTCCTAAAGACTAGCAGACAGAGAGCACACAACAGACACCTCGAGTGCAAATTGGGGCAGAGAGGATAAATAAATAAATCTTAAAAAACAACTAAATTCCTAACAATGATTGAAAACCCAATTTTTAATACCCAGGGATTCATCACGCTGGAAATGCTTTCAAGATCGACCCTGTAGGTACACTAATTGAAGAGATGCTGTGAAAAGAAAATAAAAGCATATGTCAATGTAGCGCAAGCAGAGAAGGGAAGCTTTGTGAACTATTGGGGAGAATCCCTGCAGGGTGGGAAAAATCCCAAACTCTTCAGGGGTAGATTTTGGCCAATCTGGACTAGTAAACTAGCAGAGGTAAGAGAATAGAATTTGGCAAGTCCACTTCCAGCTTTTGGTACAGGCAGAATTCTGGAGTTTCTCCATCCAGGGCTGCAACAATGCATGTCTCCATTTTTTTAAACTTAATTTCTTAATGAGGAACATTAGTAAATTAATAAATCAAAATAAATACAAAGTTAATCAAATCCTTTTTTGAGTGTGGTTGGGCAATTTCCCTTGGTCAACTGTCTTAGTTTGCCAGGGCTGCTGTAACAAAATACCATAGACCAGTTGACTTAAACAACAGAAATTTATTGTCTCATGGTTCTGAAGGCTAGAACCCAGAAATCAAGGTGTCGACAGGGCCATGCTTCCTCTTAAGGGGAAGAATGATTCCATGTTTCTCCCCTGGCTTCTGGAGGATGGCCTCCAGTCCATGACATTCCTTGGTTTGTGGCCACATAACTCAATCTCTGCCTCCATCACATAGTCATCTCTCTCACTGTCCAAATTTCCTCTGCTTGTAAGGACACCAGTCATACTGGATTAAGAACCACAACTTATCTTTACTAATCACACCTTCCTATTTCCAAATAAGGTCACATTCACAGGACCCGGGGTTAGGACTTGGACATGTCTTTTTAGAGGGCACAGTTCAATCCATAACACCATGTAACTAATAATATATTCACAGGTTTCAGAGATGAGGATGAAGCCATCTTGGGACATTTTTCTGCCTACTTACAGTAAAAGATTCCAAAAGAAGCTTAAGCTCCTGAAGACAAAACCATTTACCTCTCAGGATCATCCATTGCAAATCATTCAAGCATTTGATTAGAAAGTCCAATAACTGATTTTTCAGTTTCTCATAGTTATGCCTACTGTAGAGATTATAGTAATTTTAAAATGGGTTATCAGGGATCAAGAACAGCAGCATGGTTATATACTCATTTTCCACCGTTAGCCTGTGTAATGTCAAAGTGTCTTCATAATATGCAATGAGTGAGATCCAAGCTATACCTTTGTTCAAATCTAATTTTCATAGATCACCTTCAAGGAACTGTGTCCACAAAAATTGTCTCTATCATAAAACAGCAATTCATATCAAACTAAAAGAATCAAAGCAATGGCAATTTCTTATTTTCAAAATATTTTTTACAAATACCATAGCAGAGATTTTGCCATTATTTTTAGCATCATAGTGTTAATATTGGACCACCATATCATTTATCTAGCAGTGTCCAGGAATGATACATTTTGGAGGAACTGGGCAAAGGTAAAACTTGGGGTAAGATTTGCATACTTGCATACCCACCAAATCATGGCCTCTTCTCTCCCTTTGCCATGACCTGCAAGAGTGCTTAAAAAACAAGAAGTCAACTTGGGTTTGCAT
Source organism: Cabassous unicinctus (assembly GCA_029593785.1). NCBI lineage: Eukaryota > Metazoa > Chordata > Mammalia > Cingulata > Chlamyphoridae > Cabassous > Cabassous unicinctus. The sequence goes on from JAQZBX010108067.1 coordinate 9,749, forward strand.
CTAGACTTATTAGCTGTGAGGAGGTTTCATTTCCTCTTTAGGGAGGCATAAACTTTTAAATGGGGAGAATAATAGTACCTACCTCTTAGGGTCATTCTAAAGATTAAATAAAGTATCTGCCCTAAGGTAAGTGCTTAATAAAAATTTGGCCATTTTTATATTGGTCCCGTGTGTAGATTTTTGGGTTCCTCACCTAGGTAATATTTAATTCCCTGTTGAGGAAGGACAGCTAGGGAACTTACTCTCCTGAGAAAATACATCCTTATTTTCCTGCCTTACCTCAAAATATCTGTATCTTAAGCTTTCTCTCCCTTTCCACGACAGAGCCTTTATTTCCTTTCCAAATCCAAATATTAGATAGGTCATCTCTTTCTCTTACCTTATGCAGCTCAATTATCAGCTCTCTAGTACCTTCAGTCTCATTCTTACTCTTGGCGTCTTCTCCTCTCCCTACAAATGTGTTTAGATCTTGCCTATCCTTGAAAACTCTTGACAATATCCTCCCATACACACACACACACACACACACCTCTCCATGTACACACAAGAAAGGCCACAGAGTTGCCAATTCCATTATGCACAAGTCACATTATCCTTTGGCTCCTGTATTAGTCAGCCAGAGAGGTGCTGAAGCAAAGTACCAGAAATCTGTTGACTTTTATAAAGGCTATTTATTTGGGGTAAAAGTTTACAGTTACAAGGCTCTAAAGAGTTCAACTCAAGATACCATAAGAGGTACTTCTTCACCAAAGTCTGTTGCCAGCTGAACAAGATGGCCATGTCTGCGAGGATTCAGCCTTCCTCTCTCTCTTAAGGCCCCATAGGCCCA
>JAQZBX010108068.1:0-10592 GCA_029593785.1 Cabassous unicinctus
AAAAAAAAAAAAAAAAAAAGAGTTGAGGCTGCACAGTTAAGAGAGGCCAGGGTGTTGGCCTCCATGGATGCTGAAGTTGGCAAGAATGGTGAAAGAAGAATAGCAAAGAATACAGGGATTCGGGTGCTAAAATAATACAAGAATAAGAAGGAGTGACAAGGAGGTGGGCAGATAGTAGCACCAAGGAGGGGTGGAATATGGAACGGTCTGATGGCATTCACTTCAAAGGAGAAACGGCCGTGGAGAGGAGAGAGGACACCTGCCTAGTCATGGGGAACAGAGAGGACAACTGTCTTCCCCTGGTTTCCCTGGAGCGTGGGGGAGAAAATGATTTCACTTGAGAGGGCTGAGAATGACTTCCCAGGAGAGAGAGCTAAGCTTTGGTTAGAAAAGGCAAGAGAAAGGAATTTTTAGAGGAGCAGGTGAAGGTGTGGGGGGTTTGCATCCTAAAGTTCACAGTGAAGTTTGGGAGGCCTACAAGGGATGGGTGATTGTTGCCAGATTAGGGGATAAACAGGAAATAATTGTGAGGATAAGCACTCAGGAATGACCATTGGGGTTTTAATATCTAAGGGGGCTTTTGTGCCTGAGAGGAAGACTTAAGAGTTACTTATATTTTAATTTCTATACTGTTTATTGTTTATTAAAGTGGTAAGTTGAAATATGTCTCCTAAACCTAACAACTCAATTTACAAATATTGTTATTAATACATCTAGTAATTTTTATATATAAAAATAATATTTTTTTCGACTTGTTCTTTGATTAACTTTCAATTAACCCATGGGCTTTGCAGATTAATCTCCCCTTGAGAAGAGTAATATACCACACCACCTGCACACGTAACACATCGAATTCCCTTAGACATCTCAAACCACACTTTCATATTTAATTTAGCCGATTCTCTTAGTTGCACTAACCTCCAACAAAGTAGTCTTTCAAATCTAAAAAGCAAAATTTTTCTAAACCTTTAAGCAGCTCTCATAAAGCCAATAAAATAGACACAGACATTTCACAGATTTTCTTAACTGGTGCAAACATCTTAAAATCAAAGCATACATGAAATGTTAACAACAAAGGTTGTTATTACAGATAAACCTAACCAGCATCGAAGTAGCAATTCTGTGGGTAGATTCCTTTATTCATCTTGGGTTGCAAATGTACTCACCCAACCCCGGTCCACAGAGCCATCATCTTGGGCCATTCATGCTGAAGCTCTGTGGGTTGAGCTATTGGTGGGATTTTCATGCCCACACAGGAGTCGAGAGAGGCTTCCTGGATGATTCATTGTGAGTTGGTGTTTAATCAACTGAGTCCCGTTGGGGATAATTGGGCTTTCCAAGCCTATGTCTTTTTATTTCGTTGTAATAGTAAAATCCACATTTTTTTTTTTCCTGAGTAGTGCTGATGAAATTTTTGCATACCCTACCAGGATGGCAAACAAAGAACCTTGACTGTTTGATTTGCAATGATGAAATTTTGGTGTTGACCAAAACTTGAATATAGTAGGCACATAGTTTGGCTTATTCAATATACGTACTGTATTTTCTGTAAACATTATTAAAAACTTGTGCATGGCTTTCCTTTAGCGTGCTTCGTATGACATCTGCACAGAATTATTGCCTTCTTTCTTTTTTGAATTAATAATAAACTTTATTTTTAGAGAAGTTTTAGACGACAGAAAAGTAAAAATATAGGGGATTCCCATATAACCCTCCCCACCCACGTACACATTTTCCCCTATTCACATTTTACATTATCGAGGTGCATTTGTTACAACTAATGAACCAAATTGAAGTATGACTACTAATGAAACTGTATAATTTATGATTTAAACTTTGTGCTGTACAGCTTTGACAAACATATAATGTCGTGTATCTGTCACTGCAGTATCATCCAGAACAATTCCAATGCCCTAAAAATGCCCTGTGTTCCACCTGTTTATCCCTCCCCCTTCCCTCTGAGGTCATTCCAGAGGTTACACTTATGCAGGTCTCAGCAGATCTCACCAACTGCCACAGTAAACAAAACCTCACAGAAAAGTGCTCCCGAGGGCTTTAGGGATGTCTGTACAATATAGGCAAGATGGATCGTATTTGGAAATAAATGATAATCTATTTCCCCAATATAGTAGTTAGACTCATTTATAAGTTCCCTGCTCATGATTCTTCTACCCCTTTTATCTGAACCCATAGTAATCACTATACCCATTAAATATAAGTCTTAGAGACTTAACTCTTTGGACTGTTCATATGCCAGAATTTGCTTTCTTTCTAATGCCAGAATTGTCACAACTTGACAATGGGAGCCCCTTTAAACAAATGGCTTTGGGTATTTTTGAAAGCATTCTTGCTTTCTGGTGGCAATGTGATGCCCCAGACACATCTTAATTACCTTTGTTTCAGGATATAGATTCATCTACTTTCCAAGAATCGCTGACTCCTTATAATGGAGACTTGTATTTGAGATGAAAATCTGGGAACTCCCGTCATGTGTTAGGTCACTCAACGTGATACAGGGGGTGGGTGACACCCCAGGAGGCCCCTTTAGAGACAGAGCCAGAAAAGAGATATTTTAAAAGTGACATGAGTCATTATTTCCAATTTATCTCCTATTTTACGGACACCTTAAACAAATCTTGTTCTATATAAGTGATTTTCAATTTTTCTTCATTTTTCTGAGATACCAATTTCCTTTATTGCCACAATATACAACATTCTTTTACTATCTTTGACATACTATGTGGTAGGTCATAAAACTGAATCACAGTGATCAAATTAGATACTGGGTCCCTCACCCAGCTGCCTTGCATGCAGCCCCCAACCCTACTCTTTTTTATGATCCTTAGTTTTCCCATCAACTATGATTCCTTAGTATCTTTTTGACATAAGAAGCTGGGCCTTCTGGTGATGGCTATAGTGTGAATTGTTTGACTGAGGAATATTAGCTTATTTAGGTATAAATGAAATATTACCTGTTTTAAAGAACAAAGAAATAAGGAAAAACATATTAATATGTGATATCTTTTTTTGTAAAGACTTAAAGCCTGAGAGTTTAAAAAACATGAATAATAAAGAAGTTACAGCCGAGCTATTTCTATTGATAATGATGGAGTAGAAAGAAGAGTGGACCCCTGGCTCTGTCCACACCTGACTCTTGCTAAATGGGAAAGTCCATGAAACTCTCCAGGCCTCAGTTTCCCCAAGTACATAGCTACTCTGTGTGCCTCAGAAGGCTGTGAAAATCACCGAGAAAATACTTCACAAACTCAAAGTCCTAAGAAAAGGAAGCTATTATAATTACATTTATTATCTATCTATCTATCTATCTATCTATCTATCTATCTATCTATCTATCTATCTATTTATTTATTTTTGAGGTACCGGGGCTGTATTAGTCAGCCAAAGGGGTGCTGATGCAAAATACCAGAAATCTGTTGGGTTTTATAAAGGGTATTTATTTGCGGTAGAAGCTTACAGTTACCAGATCATAAAGCATAAGTTGCTTCCCTCACCAAAGTCTGTTGCCACGTGTTGGAGCAAATGGCTACTGACATCTGCAATGGTTCAGCCTTCCTCTTCCTCTTAAGTCTCCATGGTCCCAGCTTCTTCCAATATTAGCTGTAGGCTGGGATAAGTCTCGTCTCTCTCCCAGGGCTTGTTCCTCTCTGGGCTCAGCTGCTCTGTTGGCTCCACAAGGTCAGCTATAGACTATCAGGCTCGCTCTCTTCCTGGGTCCTCTGCCGTGTCTTTGGAGCTGTCTCTATTCCTCTGTGTTCTTCTCCTGTGTATTTACTTCCAGGAGTTCCAATATCCAAAAGCTCCAACTAACTCCTCTGCATTTTCATTATCTCAATGTCCCATTGACATGGCCCAATCAAAGCCTTAATCATAATTTAATCAAGTAAGAGTGAAACCACGGCCAGTGATTTCCCTGAAGGAATTTTTTCTATGGGATGGATCATGGAAGAAAGTGCACATAAGGTTTCTTTGCCTTTTTCCACCCAAAGGCGGTCTGAAAAAAGGGTGAAAAAAGCATGGATGATAATCCATACTTGAAAGTTGGTTCAGTTCATGGTGGGAAACCAAGGCTCCATTTGGGAGGCAGAAGAGGCCTTTCTTGTGGCATCCAGCACCTCCCCAACACAGTCAACATAACTTTTCCAAGGGACCACAGTTTTTGGTTGGCCTTTGGGAGGCAGGGAGAGAAAGAAAAGAAATTGGCTTTTGCTTATACATGGTGAAACTGAGATGGATTTAAATACATGCACTGACATGAGAACAGGTCCAAAGTCATGTAACAAGCCCCAAACAAGAGTTCATGCAAATAATGCAATGCAGGGGCCCAGGAAGAAAAGGGGTTTGGGATAGCTGAAATTAGCCAAGGATGGCCAGCAGCCAGCCCTAGTTTTTGAGGACAATGCATCACCTTGCTGATGCCTTGATTTTGGACTTCCAGTCTCTGAAACTGTGAGCCAATAAATTCCTTTTGTTAAGCCACTCATTGTATGGTATTTGTCTTAGCAGCCCGGAGACTAAGATAGTTACCGATTGGGAATGGGTAGAACAGGGTGGAAAGATGGGGGAATGGGAGAGAGTGGCATGTATAAGAGGGAGTGACACTTCTCTGAGCATGTCTTTTTGTATAGTTCTGGCTCTTAGAATCACAATAATGTTTCACATCCCTTCACATGCCCCCCAAATTAAACAAGCAATTAAAAGAAACCAGGATGTGAGGGGCAGGGTTTCCCAAAATGGGAATACACATAGTAACAAAGGAACCTAGCAATATCATAAATGAATAACAACCACACTGAAGAAAAAAAAAAAGAACTAACTTTGGAAAACTATACTTTAAGTGTGTACTAGAAAGCTAAAGACAAAAAGAACAAAAATACTGTAATTTATTTAGTAAATGTGTTTCTTTCAGGGATCTGTGATAGCAATTCTGACATGACTTTATGGGTATACTAAGACTGAACAAATAAGTAAATATAGTGTAGGTAATGAGAGCTGGTTTACTCACTGTAGGAAAAAGAAGTTACAAATGAGGAAAAGGGAAAGGTGAAACTGAACCCCATGGTGTTGGACTGGAATTGGAAACATCAGTATTGAGTCATAATTTTTGATATAAATATATGCAGATCAAAATAAAAAAGCTAAATATAGATGTGTGTGTATGCATGGGTTAGTTTAAATATGTATATTTCCTAGCTGTGTCCACTGAGAAGGCCCAGAAGCAATGAGAACCCCATAGCGACGAGCACATCTAATGCCCAGGTGTTGGTTTCTCCATACCATTTTCCAATAAAACCAGGGCTCCTTGGAGAAATGGTTGATCCCAGGGCTGAAGCAGAGAAATTACAAGGTGAGCCTGGGTGTTATCTTGTGGTGCCAGAATGTAGGAAAGCGCTTAAAACAGATGGGGGCCACGCCAAAGGGGCACAGGAGACAGCCTGAAGGAGCTCTCGCCGGCCAGAGCTGGAACAATTTGAGCAACAAAATAATGATAATTTTGGATGATAGCCCATGGAATAAAATAAGTATCCGTGGTTCCACACTGATATTGAAACTGTGGGCAGGCCAAAATTGGTTTATGGGGGGATGTCCTCTGTTCCTGTAAGCTTTTCTTTTAAGCTTGTTTAACTCACATAACATGAGCATGCACAGAAAACACTAACTCTTGTCCTTTAGACAACCTTTGAGACACCAAGAACAGAGGTCACCTCCCTCAGAAACAAGATTATGAGGGCAGGGAGATATTGGAAGCAGATCAAATGCAAGAGGTCCTTCAATAAGGAAAATCCAGCCTAAAGTCCACTCTCCCATATATGGAGAGTTCTATAATTAATCAGTTGGACTATGCCGAGTCAAACTTCTCACTTCTGTCCCCACCTCTCACCTCCCATTCCCATAAAATCTTCCTTAGTGTTCAGATCAGGAAGACAGATTTGAGCCTCGTCTCCTGTCTCCATGCCAGTGGACCTTGCATTAAAGCTCTTTCTTTTCTCAAAATCCTGATGTCATAGTACTGGCCTCTGTGCACTTTGGGCAGCAAGCTCTTTCTGGGTAACAATATAAATAAACATTGAAAAAACTAGGGAGAAGGGTAGCTCTTGAAAATCACCACTAAGCAAATGCCACAGTAATAACCACTGCATGGGATCCTGAAACAGATAAAGGACGTTAGTCGATATTATTGTGCCAATTTCCATTTCCTGTTTTTGACAATTGCACCATAATAGTCATGGAAGATGCTAACGTTAAGGGCAACTGGGTGAAGTGTCTGTAGGAACTCAGTACTATTTTTGCAAGTTTTGTGTAAGTCTAAAATTGTTTCAAAGTGAAAAGCTAAAAAAAAAAATAAATAAATGCTGATGCCTAGAGCCTGTGCTGTTAATAAAGGAAACTCAATCAGCCTGAGCTGTTGTTTTGTGCCATGTGCACGTTTCCTATTTCCTAATTTAACCCTTCAGCCCCATGTGAGGTGAGTCCTGAAGCCTGTCTCTGCACAGGGAAAAACTGAAGCTCAGGGAGGTGAAGAGGGCCATGAAGGCACAGTAGGACTGGAATTCAAACTCAACCAGTCTGGCTCCAAAGCCTCTTTCTATTTCCCCCTACAGAGAGATGAAGTTGCAGAAGATAAGGGGTAAAACATTGAGAATCGAGGGCCTGGGGTGCCACAGTGAGGAACTGGGACTTCCTCTGGAGGCCAGTGGTTCTTGGCCCTGGCTGCTCAATAGATCTACCTGGGGAGCTTTTCTTTTATTTTTTTTTCCCTGCATATTTCTTTTTAATTCCACCCCGCCCCCCACAGCTCCCTCTTTGTCTGCTTGTTGTCTACTTATCTTCTTTAGGAGGCACCAGAACTGAACCTGGGACCTCCCAAATGGGAGGTGAGTACCCAACCACTTGAGGCACTTCTGCTCCCCGTGGATTGCATTGTCTGCTGGTTGTGTCATCTGCTGGTTGCGGCATCTGCTTGTCTTCTTTAGGAGGAACCAGGAACCGAACCCGGGACCTCCCATGTGGTAGGCCGGTGCCCAACTGCTTGAGCCACATCTGTTCACCTGGGGAGCTTTTAAAACTGTTCTTGCCTGGGTCCTACCCCAGAAAGTCTTATTCAGCTGGGCAAGGTGGGGCCCAGGCCCTGTTGGTTTACAAAGCTCTCCGGGTGGCTCTAATGGGCTCTGAATTTAAGAAGAACAACTGAGTCGTTTCCCAGAATAAAGCCTGGAACCACCTACCACGTGCCCCAAGCATGTGGCCCCTTCCCCTGCCTCTCAGCACCTTCACACCAGCCTGGAACATTGCTTTTGTTTTTGTTTGTTGGTGGGACATGCTGTCTGGACCTGGGATACACCTGACCGTCCCTGCTCCCAGGATCGGCCCTGGTGCCGGGCAGCAGGAGTTCCCACTGGGACGTTGTGGGGTCTCCTTGCTTCCCCCCCAGCTCCCTGTGGCCAGCTCTCCACACAAGCCTGAGAAATCAGGATAAAACAGAAAAGAGCTCATGTCACTCCCTGGCACCAAACCCTCCAAAGGCTCGCATCTCACCTAGAATGAAATCTGAAATCTAGTCGGTGTCCTGGCTATTCAGACACCCCGTGACCTGGTCTCTGGCTACCTCTCCCATCATGTGTGACCACTGTCCCCTCAGCACTCTCCAGTTAGCTCTCTTTCTGGCCCTCCAACTTGCCAAGCACACTGCCACTGAGGGACTTTGCAGAGGCCGTCCCCTATGCCTGCAAATGACTGCTCGGCAAGGCTCCTTCCCTTACTTCAGCTCCTCCTCCAAGAGGCCTCTGGAGGCCACTCTCCATTCTTTAAGTTCCTCTGCAGTGCTGCTCATGACCTGGCATCCTGCTACACATGTGTAAAGCTGTCATTTGTTTGTGCTGTGTCCCCTTTACCCAGGCCACACTCAGGATGGTATCCCCTGGGCCCAGACCTGTGCCTGGCTCCTGGATGCCAGCAGCGACTGAATTTTGCACGTATGTGTGTACATCTTTGTGTGCATGTGTGCGTGTGTGCATGCATGTGCCCTCTCTCAGGCTGCACCTGGAGAAAAGTGAATGAATGAATTCTCCCCACCCCCGCCAGCTTGCTGTCTGTGTCCATTTGCTGGGTGATCTTGTGTGTCTGTTTCCTGCCCTCTCTTCTCATTTTTCTCCTCCAGGCTTCATTGGGATTTGATCCTAGGGACCTCCGATGTGGGAGAGAGGCACCCTGTCACTTGCACCACCTCAGTTCCTGGTTTTTTGGCATGTCTCGTCTTGACTCTCCCCCGCATCTCTCTTTTGTTGCGTCATCATCTTGCTGCATGGTTCGCCGCGTGGGCCCGGCTCGCCTGCTCACCTTTTTACCGGGAAGTCCTGGGGATCGAACCCGGGTCCTCCCATATATTAGGTGGATGTCTAATCAGTTTAGCCACATCCGCTTCCCGAATGAGTGAATTTTGAATGAGTGGCTCAGAAATCAGCATCCCCGACGCGTTCACAGAGTCCTGGCCCACAACACACCCCAAGCCCAGTGACATTCTGGGAGGGCTTCCACTGGGTGAAGGACTCATCTGCCTCCAGGACACCCTGAATCATGGGGCCATCAGGTTGGGGTGGGTGCTGCTGCCCCCAGGATCCCTGGGGGGCTCTAAGGCCCTGCTCCACAGAAGAAGCCTTTTTTGCTCCTTTCCGTGGGAGCTCTGCTCCCAAGTCCTCCAGCCCCTGAGGACAAATTTATTTTCTGTTTGTTCATGGCTCTGACACTTTGTCCCTGGAGACTCCTTCTCTGTCCTTTTAAACCAGAAATTTAATTTTTATCCTTTTCTGCCTCTGGGGCAGCTGGAATTGTGGTGTCTGCTCTGCCCCTTTCCCACCCTGTGCTTGTACCCAGCCATCCTGGCACCACAGGCCAGCCCTGGGACAGTGGTGTGTGTGTGCTCATCTTTGTGTGTGTGCATATGCGTGTGTGTCACCTCTCAGCCTGGGTCAGCGTGGAGTGACTACTCCTGCCCTCTGCACTGGAGAAGCCCCCACTCAGCCAGCGCTGGTGGGGTGAGCCTTGGCCCCTCATGCAGACAAAAGCACAGGCTCCAGGGCCCAGTAAGACCCTCTAGGGTGCTCAGACTTATCCCCAGGAGGCAAGTGAGCCATTCTTGTCATAGGTGGGACAGGAGAGACAAGTTGTGAAATTTGAGTAGTAAAAATAACACTGCCTCATCCCTGTACACAGGTGAGCCACCAGGACCCACAATCCACACAGCAAGATGATGACATAACAGGAGAGTGACACAAGGGAGATCCAAGACGAGATGCACCGGAAAACCAGGAACTAAGGTGGCACAGATGGTAGGACACCTCTTTCCCACATTGGAGGTTCCAAGGATCGATTCCCAGTGAAGACAGGAGGATAAGGATGAGAAGAGAGGGCAGGAAACAGACAAAGAGTCGCCCAGCAAATGGACACAGAAATAGCAAAAACGGGGGTGGGGGTGGGGGTGTAAAAACAGGTAAAAGTAAATAAATAAATAAATCCTTAAAAAAATGTATAGGGGAGGAAGATACGGACTATAGTTAGTAGTAATGCTTTGACAATGCTCTTTCATGATTTGTTAACAAATGTTTCACAACAATGCAGGGTGTTTGAGGTGGGGGGGTGATGTGTGGGAGCCCTGTATGATGTTATGCATGTTTGTTTTCTAAGTTCACGATGTTTACTGAACACTTATAGTTTATATATGTTCATGTAGGAATGATATACTTCAATAAATTGTTTAAAAAAAAAAACAACCCAGACTTATTTTGCCCCCTAACCTGATGAGGTGGGACAAATTGGTATTTTGAAGAGGAGAAGGAAGAGGTGGAGGAGGAGGAATGAGAGGAGGGGGAGAAAGAAAACAGGGTGCTATGGGCAACTCTGGAGCGAGGAGTGGGGGTCTCTAGCAGAGGCAGGCAGTGCCCTGTCACCAACCCTTTCTGCTGGCCCAGCATGGCCCCCTGGCTCCACACTGTGGCTGCCTGGAGGGACCCTCCCTGGTTTTACAAAGGCCACATAGCACGTCTGGGTCTTAGACAGTCAGATCCCTCAACTCTTGGACCCTCAGCTCCTCCGCCCCAGCAGATGTGATAAGGCCTCTTTCCGGGCAGGGGTGAAGTGTGAAGGAGTGACCCCCTGTCATGGCCCCTGCCGAGGGCCTGGCACGCTCAGGAGAAGCCTGCTGTGAGCCTCACAACTCTCCTTGGAGCACCTTTCCCTCCTTCCTTCCTTCCTTCCTTCCTCCACTGATCAGCAAAGAAAATATATAGGACACCCAGGTAACCTTGATTTTAGATAAATAAGTGATTTATTGTGTAATATGTCTCAAATACTGCATAGAACATACTAAAAATTATTTCTTGTTCATCTGTAATTCAGAGTTAACTGACCGTCCAGTATTTGGTCTGGCAGTCCTAGTTTTGAGCAGTGGCCACTGGGACCTGCATCTCACTGTCTGTAGCTCCCCACCTCCTTCTCCGTCCGTCCTCCCCTCCTGAGGGCCTTTCCTACCTCATACTGCAGGGTGGGGTCCAGACCACTGCACTAAAGCAAATATCGCA
>JAQZBX010108069.1:0-10588 GCA_029593785.1 Cabassous unicinctus
AAAACTACAATGAGATATCATTTCACACCTATCAGAATGGCCACTATTAAAAAGACAGAGAACTACAAGTGTTGGAGAGGATGTGGAGAGATAAGAACACTTCTTCACTGTTGGTGGGAATGCAGAATGGTACAGCCACTGTGGAGGACTGTCTGGCAGTTCCTAAAGAAGTTGAATATAGACTTGCCACGTGACCCTGCAATACCACTACTGGGTGTATACCCAGAAGAACTGAGAGCAGTGACACGAACAGACATCTGCACACCGATGTTCATAGCGGCATTATTCACCGTTACCAAAAGTTGTAAATAACCCAGGTGTCCCTCAACCAATGAATGGATTAAGAAACTGTAGTGTATTCACACGATGGAATATCATGCAGCTGTAAGAAGAAATGAAGTCGTGAACCATATGACAACATGGATGAACCTGGAGGACATTATGTTGAGCGAAGCAAGCCAGACACAAAAGGACAAATACTGTTATGATTGCGTTACTGTGAACTAAATATATTGTGTAACATATTGTATGATTCCATCTATGTAAAATGTAAATATAAATCAATTTATAAAGATAAAAAAATCCTATAGAGGTCATGTGTCCAAGTGATGGCAGACCCTGAAGCTCAAAAATTAATTTGGCTAAGAATTGCTGGGCCATTCTTAAATATTTTATCTATTTCAAAACTACAAAAAGTTTGGGGGAAGAGAATGTTGTGGGAAAGGGTGTGTGAGAACAATTTTTTAGGGAGAGCTGCTTCTGTGCTGAGGCCCTCCCACTCGTGTCTTGCCCCAAGGAGGGAGGGACAGGGTGTGCCTGCCCTGATCCCCAATCCTAGGGAATGCCTGACTTCTCTTCCAAAAGAGGGAAAGAGCCGGTCCGTCCCCACTGAATCAGAAGAGAAACAGTTGTGCTTCGCGATGGAAGTCCGAGTCCCGTGTGGTTACTCACTTCCCTGACTGCTTATTGGGACCTGCCGCGAAGCTGGCGATGGCTGGGTTATGTCCCTCTGTGCTTAGGGATGTGGGTGTCTATTACATCCTGTGAGGTGGAGGCCAGAGAAGGCCAGGAGGCCCCCAAGGCCCATGGCGTGGCCGGAGTCTGGCTAACTCCTCATCTGTGCGCAGGCAGCCCGTAGCCACAGGCCAGGTCCAAGCCCAGGGCCCTAAGCCCACCCAGGAGGGCCGCAGGAGCGATCCCCCGTCCAGGAGGTGCCTGGCCAGCACCGCCCCGGGAGATGAGATGCACGGCATCCTCAGGCTTTCCCACGGCGTCCACTGCTGCGCACGCACATTCCCATCGGCGCGCAGCCGCGAGTCTAGACTCGAGTTGGGATCGCTTGGCTTGGGCCCTCATTTCCAGAGCTTTAGAGAGTGCCGGGACCACGGCCCCCCAACGCCACGCGCTGTTAACGCCGGACCTGGGAGACGGCCGCAGCCCAGGATTGGAGAGCTCGTCCTCTCGCCGGGGCCATCTGCTCTGCGCGGGACAGCCCTGGGCCACGCCGTTCTGGCAGGCGCTGCCAGCACGCCCCTGCACACCGTCCACCCTGGAAGGGGTCCCGTGTGGACAGTTACCCCCGTGGCCCCTTCCTAATGGGCTGGCCCCTGGGCATCCGCTGCTCAGCTGCCGTCAGGAGGAAAGCTGCACTTCCCTGTCCCTCTGTTGTCTCAGCCTCCCCTGGAACAAGGAAATTGGAGTCAAAGATCCCGCCGTGGGGATTATTAAGGATTGACAAATATTTGTAATTGATTGTCATCACTGACTCGTAGAGACCCGTAATCAGATGGAGGCCGGGAGGACAAAGGCCGGGGGCCCGGACCCCGTCTGAGGCCGGGCAGGGTGGGGCCTAAGGCGTCCGGTGAGCAGAGGGGACGTGGTCTTCGATGGAGGGACCAGGGAGGAAAAGGACAGGGCCACGGCGGCGCGTGCCGCCAAGCTCCTTCTGCGCTGCCTCCCGCCCCCTGACCCGAGAACACAGACGTTTCCAGCACCTGCCCTGGGGAATCACTCATTCCTAAATAAATGGCTTGATTTACCGACAAAAAATCTGAAGACCAAGGCGGGGCTGGTCCAGCTTGGCTGGGGGGGCACGGGCAGGGCCTGGGGTCTGTCTAGGGCTCTGCGCTTCGCCGCCTCCAGACCCCGCCTGTCCCCTGCCCCTCCCTGGCTGTCCTCTGGGGCACCCCTGAGCATGTGGCTGGACCCCGCAGGGGTCAGGTGCCGGTGGGGGTGTCTGGTGGAGAACGGCCACGTCTGCTGCAGGGATATGACAGTGTTTGTTTCTGACTCATCTCTATCCTTGTGGGTTTCCTGGTCATCGGCCGACACTTTCTAGAACTTTCATTGCTGTAGCAGTGCATGGGACTGATACAATTGCTCCCAACCCAAAGAAGCCCTGGACTTAGAGGGTCTTTGTGGCTGTCTCTCAAGATGAGGGGCTGAAACAACACTTCCCCGAGTGCTCAAGGCTGCCCCACATCTTTTATTGCAGGGGGTAGGTTGGGACTGGCCAATGTTGGGGGCAGGAGACCCAGGATCCACGAGGGGCTCCCCAGAGCTCGCCGGCACCTCTCTGTCCTCCACCTCCCCTGTCTGCAGTTGGTGTGTAGCCCCTTTGCACAGCTCTGAGTCCCCCATGCCTCCCACTTGTCCTCAGTCCAATATATGCTGTAAGAAAAGGGCACCCCTGAAAAGGTCATGTGTTCATTTCCCGAAAACATCCACATTCTGGTCCTGATAGCCCTGGAAGGGTCTGGAAGACCCTCTGCTAGGGGCAGGGGGAAATCCTGTGCAGAGGGAGGGGTCCACACCTGAGCCAGCTGCAAAGCGATGTGACAGCTGGTCAGCAGGAAGCTTCCTGGGAGGGTGGGGCCCCAGAACTACTCAGGTTGTCCATTAATATGACTTTGTACCTTCTTCTTCCATCTGGCTCTCCACCGGCTTGAGTAAGCAACAGCGACTGCTAGGAATCGGAGAGAGGGCATAGAGTATATAACCCTATTGACCCTAAACATTAGCCTATATTCTCTGTGGGGTGGTGATTGAGTTACTGCCAGGTAGGCAGTGTCATTGCCTTCGGACCCTCACCCGTCTGGTGAACTCCTACTCAACCCACAAGACCCAGTTAGATTTCTCCTCCGAAGAGAAACTTATTTGGTATAGAATCTGCCAGCTCTTTTCATATTGCATCACAATTCATGCTTCGGGGCTTGTTCTCCCTTGCTGGGCTGTGGCTACTTGAGGCGAAGGGCCCTGCTTGGTGTTATTAGGGCCCCAGCACCCCAGGCCGAGCACCTGGCTGTGCTCCACGCTCAGGCCACTCTTGTCACATATTTGTGCAAATAATAGTGCACTCCTGAGATGGAGAGTTGCAGCTGGAGCCCTGGAAGCAAACTGCTGCTTCTCGAGCCAGCTGGGGAGGCTCCCCCTTCTTGGAACCAGTGCATGTAGCCCAGGCCAGGGGTGTTTATAGGGAAGCACCCCGAGGACAGGGGCTGCAAAGGCTTGGCTGCCCGGGGGAAGGAGGGGAGGGCTGGCGTCTGACAGGACCCGAGGTTTGCTCACTCCCAGATCTCAGGGCCCCACGGCAGCCACCTGTCAGGGGTGGGGCCTGGGAGCCGTGGGCCCAGCTCCGGTCCCAGCTGCACTTCATCCCTGGTCCTGGAACTCCCCCAAGGAACAGGGAGGCTGGGAAGGCTCTGGGACTGGGGACCCCTGGGTAGGGGGTTCATGGGGAAGTGCACATATGGACTGTCCTCCAGCCACAGTGGCTTTGTCCCCACAGCTTTCTCTTCCTGCTGGGTGGGCTGGATCTCTGGCCCTGCCCCACTTGGTGCTGCCTCTGCTGCCACCACGGGCCTGCCTGGCGTTGTGGGTTGAGCTGTGCCCCTCAAGAAGATGAGGCCAAGCCCTCACCCCAGTCCCTTGCCTGTGACCCTATTTGGAAACAGAGTCTTTGAAGATGTGATGAGGGTTTGGCCCTGATCCAATAGGACTGGTGTCATAAGAAGAGGGACATTTGGATGTGGGGAGACAGACAGACACCAGAGGGGAGAGGCCATATGAAGACGGAGGGAAGCGGGGCGTCCCCAAGCCCAGGAGCGCCAAGGCTGCTGGCCACCACCAGGAGCTGAGAAAGGCCGGGGAGCCTCCCCCCGACAGGGCGTGGCACGGCCCTGCCCACACCTTCGTTTAGGCCTCTGCTTCCAGAATTGGGAGACGATGCCGCCCACCTGTTTCCGGCCCCCCAGTGTGGCAGCCCAGGGAACAGGGACACCTGGCGAGTGAGTCTGGCTCAACTCGGCCTCACGACCCCATCCAGTCCTGTAGGATAGGGACTATTGACAGGTGGGGAAACCGAGGCACAAGCAGGTGCAGTGACACACCAAGGCCAGGTCTTGGAACCTGGGCTCTCGGCCTCACAACCCTCACTCTGGCGAGACATTGTCCCCCTGGGGGTCTCTCCCAGGGCAGGGCTATGTGCCTCCAGCCCGCCTCTGGGGCTGCTGTGCTTTGCTGGAACCCGGGGCCAGCCTCTGGAAGTTGTGGGGAGTGGGCAGATAGGGAAATCCGCCAGAAACCACCCCCAGGGAAGTTCTGTTTAATAACCGAAGAGTCAGAGTCGTGCTGTTACTCAGCCGGCTACACTTTCCTCCTCTGGAAACAAAGCAAATAAATGCCTGAAAACAATGCAGAAATTCTTCTTTCTTTCCTCCCTCTTTCTCTCACCTTATAAGTGGCAAACCAACCGGACAGCAAGTGTCAACTCAAATCAACCTTCGGGGCTGGTCGAGTGCAGGGGATGGGGTGGGGGCGTCGTGAAGGGGGCACGGTCCTGGTTCCCAAGCTGCCATCGGCCTCTCTCTGTGCCCCTCCCCCCGGGTGTTCAGATTTGTCCCTTAACATACCCCACCAGGAGGCGAGAGCCGGGGCACCATTTCTAGGATGAAACCCAAGCCCACCCCGAGAATCTTCAGATGGAAGTTGCTGGAGGCGCCCCTGGGTAACATCAGTGCCAAGTAAACAACCAGTAGATAAGAAGGCCCCGGCCAGCAAGGAAGCGGGGAGAACCCGAAACCCCCAGGAGTCCAGGTTTTCCTGGAAATGAGACCTCTACTTTCTACCAGGCAACCACACCTGCATGGGCAGTGGTGGGCTGTGAACAGAAAGAGTTAAGACCTGGGGGTCCTACAAAAGTGGGCGAATGCCATTTCTAGCAGGTCTGCTAAGGAAAGCTTCAATGAGCACTGTAAGCTTTAAACTTAATTTCTTTCTGCAGAAATGGGCATAATTATTCCCATTTCATCTAGCTGTGGTGCTATAAAACATCTCCAAGAGAGAGTCGTCATAAAAAAAAACAAACAGCAATTTGGGGAAAGGTGTATAATACTCTCCCGCTGGTGTTAAGAATGTGCTTAGATCTAGCTGGAACACTTCTGGAAGGATACCTGAGAAAGCGTTAAAAACGGATACTTCTGGACCGGGGGCCTTTCGTATAGGTTGGTTTTTCACAAGCCAAACTCCTGTATTCTATTCTTATTAAAATAGGTTTAATAAATTTATTTGACACATTTATTAAAATGCAGTTAATAAAAATATTTTTTGCTGAACAAAAGCAAAAGAGAAACAAAGGCACGCTCTAGCCTCCAACTGTAATGTGAGAGAAATGAACTCCCCCGCACGCGACGCACCTGGCTCCGTCTTTTCAGGTGTCAGAGCCCGAGCTGGCATCAAGGGGCCTGGGGAGCTCTTGGTACCAAATACGGAACCTTCTCTCTTGCCCCGGCCCGCCACGGAGGCTGACACGGCTCAGGTCCCTGCCAGAACCGCAGGCAGCCCCTGCTGGCCATGATCTCCAGCGCCGCGGGGAGAGTTCTCATTTCCTCCCCATGCTGGCTGATGAGGTGCTTGATGCAAGCGCAGCACCACCGGGAGAGAGGAGCAGGCGGAGCGCAGAGGCGCCGTCCCACTGGCTTGGTACCCGAACAGTGGGCTTTGACCCGCCCTCCACCCTTTAGGACAGACCATCCGTCCAGGGGCTCTAAACTCCAGTGCAGGAGGAAGACGGGCGGAGCTGGTGCCGGAGAGCAGAGCCCTCCCCAGACAAACACGATGCAGAAGCTGTGCAAACACGGGGGCATAAATGCGTCTACGCGGCGGCCGCGCACACCCTCCCGGGATCCGTCCCCAGAGCCACCGGTCACCATGGAGGCCAGAACGCTCTGGCTGCTGCTGGCTGCGCTGCTGGCCTTGGGCTCCTCCAGCGTGGCTGGGGAGTACGTCGGCCTGTGTGAGTAGCCTCTGACCTCCCTCCACTCCGAGGGAGCGCGGGCGGTGGGGGTGGGGGGGCGCATGGGAAGATCCAGGCTAGGGGGCTTGTGGTGGGCTTGAGGGCTAGAGAGATGACCAAGCGTCCATGTAATTCACTTATTACCATTATTACCATTTATTAGACACCCACTCTTCTCACCGTAGACCTATAGAGCAGGTCTTATCCCCATTTTATAGTCAGGGAAACTGAGGCCCCACGAGGCTAATCAACTCTCCCAGGCAACCCTCCTGGTCAGCGTTGGGGCCAGAATTCCAACCAAGGCCTCTGCCTGGCAAACAGCCCATTGCCCCACTTTCCATGCCCTTCTCTGCCAGAGATTTCTGCACCATGATAGGGCTTCATATGTAATTTTGGCACATTTCCAAAACAAACAGGACGACAAGTGCAAATGACTACCTCCAGAACGTTATTGATACACACGTAAGGAGAAAACACAATTTCCATTGAGCCACGGCGCTGCCGCTCCAGGTGGGAGACGCGGCTGCTCCCTGAAGCCATGGAGAAGAAATCAGGGTGCGACTTTTATCCTGAGCAAGGTGGGCGCCAGCGGCCCCACCCTTGGCTGCCCGTTGGCGTCCTGGAGAGCTCTGCAAGCTCCCAGCGCCCAGCTGACCCCAGGCCAACGGCGGCCGGGTGTGTCAGGGTGGGAGCCACACTGGGCAGTTTTTAAGGGTCCCCGGGTGACTCCAAGGGGCAGCCCAGTGTGATCAACCCCGGGACAAGGAACCACGGATTGGCAGCATCGGAAGAGAATTTAAGGTTTCCTGTGGCTTCTGCTTCCCTCGGGAAGAATCCAGTTAGTTGATGACATGAGCACACGTACATGCAGGCCTGCTTGACAAAGGAACCCTGGGGCTGGAGTCTGGGCAGAGAAGCTGTGCCGAGCTGAACGGCCTGGGGCCGGGCATGCAGGGAGAAAGGACAAGCAGCCTGCCTTGCCATGTTCCCTAAGGAGGGGAAACCTCCTGTTAGCCTTTTCATTAAAAGAGAAAGGTCAGGGCAAGGTTTTGTTGGATAAAACAGTGAAAGGGGAACACAGGGGACCCGGGTGCCCATAGCCCCGCTCCAGCTGGAGGGAACCCAGACCTGTGTTTGGGGAAAGTGCCAAGAGGGAGATACCCAGGCCCATCTCCAGGCTTCCTGCGCATTGAACGTAACAGTTCCCTTCAGCTACACAGGAAGAGGACCCCCCAGGGCTAGGTGCGCGGGCAGGGGCCTCACGGTCATTTGAACTCAGGAGCTGGGGTCGAGGGGTGCGAACTTGCAAAGGGAGGCAGCCAGGAGTTTCTGGAAGCTGACTCGGCTTTGTCTGCGGCAGCGGCCAACCAGTGCGCCGTCCCGGCCAAGGACAGGGTGGACTGCGGCTACCCGCAGGTCACGCCCGAGCAGTGCAACCACAGGGGCTGCTGCTTCGACTCGAGCGTCCCCGAGGTGCCCTGGTGCTTCAAGCCGCTCCAGGAGACAGGTGAGCGGGCGGGGCCGCCCACGCCACGCGGCTTCAGTCCTAGGGCCCGGGTGGAGGCCCGAGGCCTCCAGGGAGCTGCGCACGCCCGGGCCCTGGGACGCCGCCCTCGCCACCCGTGGGTGGGGGCACAGGACAGCGGAGGTCAGCGGCTGGCCCCTCTCTCCCCTTCCCGGGGCTTCGGCAAAATACACGGCCATCGTTTCAAAACGGCGCTCAAAGCCAAGGCACATGTGGAGGGAAGTCGTTTAAAATCGTTTCAGAGAGGAGCGGGAAGTAGGGAGATTTGGGGAGCTGGGCCAGCTTTCCAGGACGTTTTAAGCCAAAAACTCACCCCGAGGCCCTCGGCCTGCGCGACGTGCCCGCGTCGGGCAGCAGACGGGGCAGTGCGGGGCGTGGTCGCAGCGCAGGAGGGCAGGCTGTCACCTGGGGCCCCGTCCACATCACCTTCCCCCCAGCACGCATCTACCCAGGGAGGCGCCCCGCTCAGGAGGGCGTGCTGGGGGGTGCCGTGCGGTGGCCATCTTGAACAGGGGCCCCGCGGTTTCCTCCTGAGCGGGGGTCCCCAGGTTATGTAGCTGGCTCTGGTGGGGCCCACCAAGGACCCCAAGGCGCAGAGCCTCGGGCCCCTTCTACCTGCACATTTCCTTCGGCCAGCCTGAGGCCCTGGGCTCTCCACACCCACGGCCACCTACCCCCACCTATGCAGGGAGCAGTCCACTTGCAGCTTTGGGAAGAGGACAGACGGGCTGCTGGCCGCCTGTCCTGGGGGCCCCGACAGTCCTCCAGCTCCTCCTCCTGCAAGCTCCCTCTCTGAGCTCAGGCCAGTGGCCTGGCCCAGGCCCATTGTTGACAGTCTGTCCCAAACCCCTGGGTCTTGTTCTCTTGCTTGGTGGCCCAGGAGGGGTCTGCGACTGCTCTCCCACACACAGGGGGCTTCAGTGGGGAGAAAGCAGCACCCCGCTGGGGTCTGCGCCTGCCCTGCCCCCGAGAAACAGCTGGGAGCCCCGAGGCTGCCGCCCACGCTGACCCCTGCCTTCTCTCCAGAGTGCACGTTCTGAAGGGAGGGGCCCCCGACGCGAGCCCCCGGCCCCGCACCGCCCTCCGCTCCTCCGCCACCTGACCCTGGCAGGCACTGCCGCGTGACCGCCCGGCTCCCCTGCGGGGCCACGTCCTAAAGAATAAAGATCCGCACGAGGACGGCTCTTCACCCCCAGACGTGCCGCTGTGTCTTATTTCCGCCGAGTCGCTCTCGTTGCTCCCTAGCACTGCACAGGGCGGGGGGGCACCCAGGAGGGGCCGCGCAGGCCTCAGGGCGGGCGGTGATTCCCAAAGGGAGGCCTCGCCGGCCCTGCAAGTCCCACCCTCTCCCGCAAGTTGAGGAAAGACACTTCAAATGTAATTTCTGAAAACAAGATTAGGACACACAGAGTTAAAAGCTTAAAATGTACCGAAAAAAGAGATGAGAATGTGTTTCTTGGTGAAGAGAACAAGCCAATAAACCCACCTTCTGAGCTGGTGCCTTTATGTACGTATTTGCCAGTCAAGTGTCGCGGCTGTGGCGCTCTGGGTGGCCTCCTCGTCCTTTTGTTCCCTGGAATAAGTGAGCTGGTGTCACGGTGAGGACCAGCCTCCTGGCCCGGGGATCCTGGCTGCCTCAGATGCCAGCGTGGTGGTCCTGCAGCCTCCCCCGGGGCTTTCCTCTCACACAGGAGGGCTTTGACTGTGCCAAGTCGATTGTGCCCCCACGTCCGGCTGTGCGGCTTCGGCTCTTGGGCTCTGAAGGGCAGGTGCTGACTTTTGCTGCCCACCGCCCCCCCACCCGCACCCAACGCCGCAGCCTGGCCGGGAAGCGTGCAGCATGGAGCTGGGGCTCCCGGTCTGGGGTCCCCCTGGAAAGAGGCAGCAGCTGGCTTGGAGCCAGAAGCTCCGGGCCCGAGCCGCCCCTGGCCGGGCACCCGCAGCTCAGCACAGCCTGGGGGTGAGCATCATGCCCCTGCTTGAACGATGGGGACAGATGTTAAGGAGCTCGCCCAAGGCGCCCACCAGGAGGGGATGATGTCAGTGCGCCCTGCGTCCCTCCTCAAGGCCACGGCCAGCCGGGGCAGGGGGCTGCCCCTCCTGGGGACCCTCACCTGGACACCGTCCCAGCTTGGCCTCGGTCCCCTCCCTCTGGTTCTGCCTGGTCCTCACTGGGGGGCCTGGGGCACGCCCTTGGCCTCAGCCTTGGCCGGGCTCTGCTTTCCTCCCTGCTAACCTGCCTGCACCCTGCCCTCTCGGACGTCACTGATCCTAACTGCCCCCTGTACTTTAAAGGGTTCTCTGACCTGAATCCGCCATCCCGAGCCCCGCTCTTCCTGCTTCCCCTCCCCAGCCAGCTCCTTCTACTGGCTCCCACCGCACGCCCGGGTCCTAGTCGGCCGACAGGACGGTCTTTGCCGGCCACTGGGCCCTCAAGGGAGGGGGCTCCACTCCAGGGCCGCTCACCCACCCCGCAGCTGGCCCTATCTCCCCGCCCATGCCTGTCCTGTCCTTAGATACGACAAGGCTCCCTGTGTGTTGGAGAAGCCTGACCATGGCGCTTGCCGTGGGGAGCAGCGGGTTTAACACCAAGCGAAATCGTTACAGAGATGGGTTACGAGGGGGCTGCTGGAAGGCAAGACTCAGCTGATTCTTCTCTCATATAAATTGCACAAGTTTTAGAGAGCCTGCCCACCCTGACCCAGACACAGTGCCCCCACCCCCAGACCCAGACACCCTGCCCCCACCCCTCAGCCCCGGGTGCCCTGCCC
>JAQZBX010108070.1:0-10587 GCA_029593785.1 Cabassous unicinctus
TATATATATATATATGTATATATATAACCAATATATGCAACAATTCAAACACCAGATAGCCCTAACTACACAGCCAAAGAGCATATAGTATTTTATCAGTTTCTTAGTAAGGGTGTAATGATGTTTATTAAGTTTCTCACCATTCCCCAGCTTGCATTTTAGACGAGTAATAAGCAAGCCTCTAAACTTTTGTTTGTATTGTTCCCATTGTCTGCAATGCTGCATTCCTATCTTCTTCACTACTAATTGAATTCCCATTAAATCTTTACAGTTCAATTTAGCACCTTCTGCTCCAAGAAGCCTACTTCCAAGCTAAGTGTTCTTCCTCTGAATTCATGCATTTCTCTATCTTAGCCTTGAAACTTACTACATTTTCTGTCCCCTCCATATTGAAAACTTCTTGATAAGGCCTGTGTTTATGAATTTTGTAGCCTTAATATCTAGCACAATGCCTGTCTCATAACAGGTACTGAATATTGGGTTGAACTGTACTGAAGTGAAATAAGAAGGGAGTTGAAAAAAATTTTAATTTAAGAAGTGAAAGCAAAGAGACATGAACAGACATTTGCACACAGGTGTTTTTCACAATTGCTAAAAGATGGAAATAACCCGTGTCTATCAATCAATGAATGGATAAACAAAATGTGCTATATACATACAATGAAATACTATTCAGCTGTAAGAAGAAATGAAGTCAGGATGCATAGGACAACATGCATGAACCTTGAGGACATTATGTTGAGTGAAATAAGCTAGACACAAAAGGACAAATATTGTATGGTCTCACTAATATGAACTAAATATGATGAGCAAGCTCATGGAGTTTCTAGAGTATAGGTTGCAAGGAGATAGAATGTGGGTTTAGAAGGGGAGCTGATGCTGAATGTACTACAATTTTTTTTTTTAAGATTTATTTTATTTATTTATTTATCCCCTCACCCCCCGCCGCTTGTGCACGCTGTGTCCATTCGCTGCGTGTTTTTCTATGTCTGTTTGTCTCCCTTTGTTGTGTCATTTTGTTGTGCTAGCTCTCAGCGCCACACAGGCCGTCAGCTATCCACGCCACATGGGCGGCTTGCCTTCACCAGGAGGCCCCAGGAATCAAACCCAGGGCCTCCCATATGGTAGACGGGAGCCCAACCACTTGAGCCACATCTGTTTCCCTGAATGTATTAGAATCTTTAATAAGGTGGATTGTAAATGTGGGGAAATGGATAGAGTTGATGGTAACACATTACAGTGAGTATAATGCAGTAATCTAGGGAAGTTAATGTCATTTGAAAGAAAACTAGAAGATAATCTAGGGACTATATAACATAGTGATTTTGGTCATAGATGATGATTATGGTTAATAGTACGAACACAAGAATGTTCCTCTATTACAAGGTGTTAAGAATATGTAGATACATGGAAAAAACTACCAATGTATAACATATAGTTAACAGTAATATTGTAATACTTTTACAGCAATGGCAAAGAAGATACTATATCAATGCCAGGATTCAATAATGGAATGATATAAGGGGATATGGGATTTTTTCTTTTGGAGTAATGAAAACTTTCTGAAATGGACTGAGCTGATGACAGCACAACTCTGTTATAAAACTGTGAGCCACTGAGAGTACACTTTGGATGGCTTATACAAGGCAGTGGACCATATAGCACAGTGAACCTCGTGGTGAATGATGGACCGTGGTTAACAGTACAAATATGAGAATGTTCTCTCATGAACGATAACAAATATACAATACTAATACATGGTATTAATAGGATGGTTTGTAGGGAAAATACACCAAACATAAGCTCTATGGCGTATAGATAGCAGTAATATTAAAATGATATTCTTTCATCAATTGTAACAAATGTGTCCCAACAAGGTAGGGTGTGGGCATTGGGGCAATGTATGGGAATCTTGTATGGTATGCATGATTGTTTTGTAAACTCACAGCTTTGCAAATAAAAAAGAAACTATGCTAAGTGAAAGAAACTAGACAAAATGTACAACATATTGTTTGACTCCATCTATACAAAATAATAAACAAATTATAGACACCAAAATAGATTAGCAGTTTTTTTTTATGTCAGGAGAAGGAGAGAAAGATTGAGAGGTGACTACTAAAGGGTAGGGTTTGTTTGTGTTTTTTTGCTTGTTTGTTTTTGCTGTTTGTTGTTGTTTTCTCTCTCTTCTTTTGTGGAATAAGAAAAATGCTCTAATATTGATTAAAGTGATGAATGCACAACTCTGATTATACCAAATGCCATTGATTGTACACTTTAGATGGATTGTATGGTTTATGAATACATTTCAATAAAATTAATAACTAAAAAAGGATGAGAATTCAACTTGAGTATATAAAAAACAACTTTGTAAAACAAGGACAGAATTTAATAAATTTAAATGAAAGATAGTACAGTGTGGAAAGATTCAAATTCAATTGATGTATAAAGGGAAAGATTTTGTATGCTCAAGTATTGAAGGGGGAAAAGGTTTGCAATTCATAATATAATGCAAATTGGATGATTCAGCAGCATAGAGCAATTATTTTAAAAGCTAACATTATGCTGGAGTATATTAATAGAGTTTGACAAGCTTATCATGAGTAGTAATATTTCTCCCATATTTGACAATAATCAATCCCTTCCTGAAGTATTTATGAAGGTTGTAGAGAAATTGAAGCTTATTCAAAGATCAGCAAAAATGGAAATAATACTATTAGAAAAGATGAAAAGTGCCTCCAAGGAGGTCAAGGAACAGCAAAAAGATCCTGGATTAAAACTTGTCATCAAGCCCAGTCCTGGCACAAGCCTCAACAAATAAATTTTTGATTAATAAAAGTACTTAGGTTTAGGCACAAAAAAACAAATTAGTAGTCCAGCATTAATATAGTGGCCAAAGCTGGATGAAATAGACTAATTCTAGAAATAGATTAAAAGTTGAGTGAAAAAGAATCTACTGATGATACCAAGTGATTAAACAGTGGAACAGACTCAAAGGAAGATCTTGAAATATTCCTGCATATACATCTATTACAATCAGATGACAGACTGCTTTGAATGACTTAACTAAGTCGAGCCTAGAAACAGATGGCTGGACAAATTGCAGTTTAACCACTCTGCTGGAATTGTACTGCTTCTTGGTATATTACCATGTTTTTCTGATCTAGAAATATGTGACTATAGAGTCTATTTAATCTGTTTAACCTGTGTCCATCATAGTTTCATATTTGCCACTTTCACTCTCCCATAAATTACTGGGGAAGATGAAAAAAAGAATATCCATTTACTTTCTTCTCCTTTATTTTCACCTGGTAATAGATTTGAACCAAGCTACAAGAAAGAAAGAAACCTTTGATTTAGAAAGGTTGACTGCATCTGTTGCATAAATAGTAACAAATATTATTTTTATTTTTATAGTCTCTCTTAAGAACTTAAATGTTCCAGGCAATAATACGGGGGCTTTATATGCCTTATCTCAAAAGTTCTCTGAAAAAGGTACTAGTATAATCTCTTTCATGGATGAGGAAAATGAATTAAGTGCTCTAAGTCACAGGGATGTAAGAAACAGAAATTCTAACCATTATTCTTATGCATTCACTCATGGGTCCATTTATATACAAAGTAAGTATTTACTGAAAAATTACTGTGTGCCAGGATTTTTGTTGGTGCTGAAGCATAGGTTGGGTGCCTCAGAATACAAAGCCTGAGGTAGAAGTTTGCTTGTAGGAAGTTTATTGGGGCATGCTTTCAGAAACAAAATGTTGATGGAAATGGAAGAAGCAGATTGGGGCAGAGGGAGAAGTTGAACTACTATGCAGTTGCAATAAAGGCCTCAATCTTTCTCCTGGTGCTCTTGAGCTGGATGGCTTTTCAGTGTTATCCTGAATCAAGGGGTCTGGGCTTACAGTCACTGGTTGGGGGCTGCTTCCAGGGAACATGCTGAACCTTGGTGAGTTGGTGAGGCAAGGCCAAGGGCAATTCCAGGAAAAGAACTCAACTCTGGGTCATCAGCTGGCAAGGCTCCCATGTGTATATGTGTACAAATATATTAAAGTCTCTGCCCTATGATGCTTATCTACCAGTGAAGAAATGAGAGAAAATGTCAATACATAATATTTTTCTATGGCAGATGATGATACATTGTAAAGAGAAAAACAAAGCAGGAAGAAGGAGTGCCAAGGGCGAGGGTAGGGTATGATGCAATGTAGGTAATTCTTCATTGGGAAGGTGATACTTAAGCAAAGCTTTGAAAGAGGTGAGATTCACAAGATCCTATGGAGTGAAGAGAACAATTCCATTCAAATGCCCCGGAAGGGGAGAAGGAACATACTCGGTGTGTTTGAGGCACTGCAAGGGCTGCATCACAGTTTGCATAGAACAGAGTGGTGAGATAAAAGGCGAAAAAAGTCTGAGAAAGGAGGCCATATCAATGCAGGGCTCTAACACACAGGAAGGACTTTGGCATTTCTCTGAATGAGATAAGAAGTTATTTGAGAGTTTTGAGCAGAGGTGTGAGTGATCTGACACATGGTTAAAGGTCCCCTCTGGCTTCTGTGTCAAGAATAGATTGCAGGGAAACAAAGGAAGAAATAGCATAAAAGTTAAACTATTGCCATAGTCTAGGAAAGAATTGGTGATGGCATGTGCCAGTTTGGTAATAGTGGAGGTGGTAAGCAGTGGTTAGGGTTTGGATATATTTGGGGGATGGAACCAACAGAATTTGCTAATCAAGTTCTCTCAACTTGCTATGTAGCCTTAAGAAAATTACTTAATTTCTTAGAGCCTTAGTCAACTCTCTTCAAAATAGGGGTAACATATCTATTCTATTGAACGGATTGTGAGAATTAAATTTAAAAATGCCTGTGATGAGCTTGGCATAGTGCCTAGAACAGAGTGGATGTCCAATAAACACTCTTTCTTCTCCCTTCTCTTACCTCCCACATTTATCAGTGAGGTTTTACTTTCATTACTTCATTTGATCTAAAAAATATGCTCTCACAAAACAGGGCAAACATTATTAGCTGAGATTTATAAACAGAAAATACACCACCATTACTTTAAATGATTTATATAAAACCACATCAAAAGTTAATGAAAATATCTCTGGATTTAATTCAATGCAGTGTGCTTTTAAGCGTAGTATGAAGTTATTTGCATGTTGATGCTTGAATTCTCCCAGATATCTCATAAGTCTCATTTAAGAATAAAGTTACCTGCTTTTGGCTGGTTTTAAATATGTGATCTGGGAGCAGATGTGGCTCAAGCAGTTGAGTGCCCACCTCTCACGTGGGAGGTCCCAGATTCAGTTCTCAGTGACTCTTGACAAAACAAAAAACAAAACAAAACAACAAACAAAACAAAGGAGAAAGTCAAATCAAGGAAGCCGATGTGGCTCAGTAGTTGAGCACCGGCTTCTCACATACGAGGTCCCAGGTACCTCAAACACAAAAAAGTTTGTTCTACAAATTTTAAAGGTTTACTTTAAAGAAACATATGCTAACCCAGCTGTCTATATCTAATAAAGCAGCTAGTGACAGAAGGAAAAAAAGGAATGGAATATAAATTTCAGAGGTTGTTCATGTATGCTGGGTAAGCAAACAACTATCAGATTTTTGAATAATATGAATGCTATTAAACCAGATTAACATGCAAGTACAGGAATTGTAAAAGAGTGAAAGTCCTTATAATACATGTAGAGTGCCAGACTTTCAAAGGGCATATTCTATACAATGCATACAATACAATACATTATTAACAAGACAGAAAATTTACAGGTTATCAAACAGCAACAACAACGACAAAAATACTGGCTGTTTCTGCTATTGACACATTTTAAATTGTATGTTTTTATAAGACTTTTATATTAGATTTTATTATAACGATATGTATAATCTTATCTCCCTCATAATCACTATGTGAATAATTACACACAAATCAATGCATATTTCTATGTGTTGGACTTTCTAAGGGTTAGAACTAGAACTATTGCAACAGTTTGTAGGTACTGTTGCTTAATGGAAAATATTTATGAAATGTCAAAGTGGTAAAAATCATTAAAATATGCATTAGACATAATCATAACTAATGTGGTACTTTCAAGTTCAATCGGTAAGTTAAAACTTTTTAAATATAATTTTGTGATTGTGAGAGCTGATATTTTGTTATTCACTATAGGATTTATTTTTCAAGTCTATTTGGTCTTGGACACAGATCATTCTAATCTCACTTTATTTGCAAGCAGCCAATACTAATGGTACCAACAGAGCCAAAAGGAAGACCGAGGATTCTCCACGTTGCCCTCCCTGCCCATCTCTGGATAGTATCCCCCCCACCCAGGAGAAGTCCCAATGAAGTCCCAATGAAGGGACAATTATAGAAGTCTCGAGTGAGTACCTAAAACAAAATCATCTGGAAAACCTGTTAGATATACAGATTCCTGTAGCCCTTGCAAACATTCCCAAATCAGAATCTCTGGAGTTGGACCTGGAATCTTCTTATTTAACAAGGTCTCTGAAAGATACTTTCACATGCTAAAGTTTGAGAACCACAAATTCTAACTTCAGAGGTAACATGAACAAGTTTTTTAACTTTGCTGATTCTCAGTTTCCTTATCTGTAAATGGAGGAAAATTATATTCATCTAATAAGATCATTGTGAAGATTAGATTAAATGAAGATGAGACATATGACACAGGCAATAATGTTCGCTACTATTTTACTATAATCATTATCATTGATCTAGAGTTCATGATTTTCTAGGATGTTTCAATGGAAAGACAGGGAATCTGAGGATATTTTCAAGAAAGCAGTTCCAGTAATATATCATGAGATTGTCAGAAAGGGCTTGGCTGACTGAAAGAAAATTGATTGTTGGAGGGTCTGAGAGTTCTCACTGAAGTCAAAGAAAAATGTGTAATAAGTCTACCTATAGAGTTGACAGGATGGAGAATGTGCTCCCTCTCCTCAACTCTCCAGAATGGAAATGTGTGTACGTATATGTGCAAAAATTGTTGAAAATGTGATAATACTATCAGAAATACAAACAGCTTAAAAAGCTGTGAAACGTGTAGCACAGGACATTTAATATGTGACAATTTAAAACCCTCAAGAGAAAGCAAAAAATCTATCTCCTTTTCATCTAAAGAAACAGTTCCTCTCCTCTAGGAGATTGAGCTTTTCCTTATAAGAATAAGGGGATGGAGAACAGAATAAGAGAACAAAGTTGTTAAAAATAAAAGTGAAACTTAAAGATTTCATTGATCTAGTGGCTCCAAGTAATGACAAGGCTCAGGGTAGGAACTCAAAATTAAATGACTAAGATGGAGTTAAAAGCCAATGGGGTTGAGTTCAAGGACCTGTGAAATAATGATTGTTGCGTGGGTCAATCACATAGCTAGGAGGATGCAGGGTTTGAGAGTGGAGAGGAAGAACATATTCTAGGGGCAAAAAAAGTATCGATGGAAGATGGGGAGTATACAGGAAGCTGATAGATGAAAATGGTAAGCATAGAGGGGTTACTGCAATGCCATGTACCTCGTTTACATTACGTTGAAAAATTAATGGTTTCTAAATGAGGCAGGATTGAAGAGCTGGAAGACTGTACCTCCCACACTCACTCCAGTTCCCATGAACATAAAAGAAAGAGCAGTGAATGATCAGGCAGCTTCAAAGAAAGCCAAGTTTCTCAGAGGAGCTTCCAGTTTCAGGAAGACAGAAGGTTCAATGTGCGAAAAGGTTGGGAATGTTAAGAAATCTGCTTACCATGGAGGGATAGGCCTGGTTTCATGGATGTGCTACCAATGCAGTAACACAGGGCTTCACTCTCAAAAGATCTGTGGATGCCATCTTGAAATTCTTAACAATTTTATCTTTGAATTTGAGTTTTGTAAGTGAAGTCTGATGGGAAAATGGACATGCAACAGCAACTTGAATCCTCGGCTCACGTATGGCCCCACCTTCTCCCTGCCACCTTGCCTCCTTACCTCCGCAGGACAGGCTCTTAGTCAACTACTCCCCTGTCCCCAGTGACTGCTGCCACCTCCAACGGCAGCCTGGGCATGGGTGTGGGGAGGGTTGGGGTCAGGCGTGCAAACCTTACACTCTTAGTGCTTGAAGGGCATCATTAGAGTCTGCAATTGCTCTGTGAGTAACTGAGAGCTTAGCTTTAACAAATAACAAACACCATGACATGCTGATGGAGAGGCAACAGAAGAAAAATGCCTTTTTTCCTCCTTTTTGCACAAGGGGCCCTGCATTTTCATTTTGCACTGAGCTCCACAAATTATCAGGAAGCCCTGAGAGTTTCCAAAAGTCACAATGGAAAGAGTATAAAAGGAGAGTAATGGTAAAAAGAGGAATCAGAGAGAAGGTACATCAATGAAACTTTAGAGGAAGATGGACGGACAAATTGATGTAAGTGGGATGGGAGTGGGGGAACAATGGACCTTGCATTTTGGGCAGTGGCCAAGGATAAAACTATAAGATGCATGGAGATTAAGCTGTCAAGGATCCAAATGGAATTCTGGCTAAAGTTTCAGTGTGAGTGCTTAACATTATTGCTGATGGCCTCTGCTCAGTGTGCCAAAGAGAAAGTTGGGAAGTTCTCGTAAGGTGGTTCAATAAATCCTTTCCAAGGGGCTATTTAGTTGGAGGAACTTCACTTCAAATTTGAAACAGCTTCTCATGTTGAATGCAACAGAAACCTCATGGCTTGTATGGGCAGGCAAAGGGAAGACAGTGGAGAAAGAATTTCAGTCTCATTATAAAGAACTGATTACAGGTAAAAAAATCTATTTAGTTTCCAAAGGAAAATGAAAAAGGGCTTTAAGTCCTGACTTCTCAGTTGCCAAGTTTTTGAGCTTGATGAAAGACCTTACCTTCTTTGAGGTTTATCTATAAAATGAGAATGATAACTCCTGCTATCTAGCTGCTCAGGGTGGTTGAAAATTTCTAAGTACAGAGCAAACTGCAACATAAATATTAGTTTTTCCTTTTAATTCTATGTCCTTCTTTCCTTGAAGTGTTATAGGAATCTTTCAATAACTGTGGCAGTATTTAATAAAGAGTAATGCTCCTGACTATCCTGATGGTTAAAGCTTTAAGGTGGAGCTAAGGAAAACTTAAAAACATACAAAGCAAAAGGTCAAGTTTCAAAGCAGAGAATGGCTCAATATATACAAATATCAAGTTTGTATGGGTGTCTTAGACGATTTTTGGGTAAGAATATTGTGGGAAGAGAAAGAAAAGGTCTTATTTTTCTGAGCTTTAGATATTTTCACTCCATATCATTCATCTACATCCAAGTATTCTGAGTCTTTTTCTATCTTATTGTCTCTGCCTCCCTCCTAATATATTATGAAAGTGCGTAAGATGCAAGTTGACTTAACCCTATCTAGCTGTTTCTTCTTATTTACCAGTGGGATACACACATGGATGAGTTGTCACAAAAGAGCAACTGCCCACAGTGTGAATAAACAATTACTGAACTTGAGATCAAAAAAGCATTTCATTAAACACAATATCAGGATTTTAGCCAAGAAAGCACTAGACAGGTAGCCAAGAGACTAAAATTTGAACCTCCTTAATTAACCAATTTTTACAAACCTCAGATAAATTCGAATTACAATTTGAAATAAGTTTTCTCAAATGAGATTTTGGAAACAATTTAAAATCACACTGCATCCCAAAATTGTTTGTTTATTTTTTCAGTGGAGATGAAAATAGAAGCTAGTGTAGGGGATATATATTAGGTGCTGTTACTAGTTCCACTCTGTTAGGTGGAGGAGCCTGCTTGGCTCTTTGAAAAGATCGCCACCTAGGGGAAATTAACAAAATTCGGTGCGACATCTGCATTGCACCACAAGGCTGCATAGGACCTAATGGCATATTTAAGAAGTAAAACAAGTATAATGTTCTCATATTTCAGTAACTAAGTGGACCAGCTGGGGAATACAATCTAATTAGTGGGCCTAAAATTGTGTACAAATTTATTTTGATCCTAACTAACTGACATTAGAAAGGCATATAGCTTTGACTTATGCATTAAAGCTTGACTTCTAATTTCTTTCTCTATACCTGGAAATACTTTCAGAAAATATATATCATGACATTTGATTATGGATATAAAACTTACATTCCAGGCAAGTTTTGCAATTTAAAAATAATCAGTAGTATTAAAAGTTTTTAAAGATCCTAACATGTATAAGAATTTCCATCTAAATTAATGTCGTATGAATTAGCAAAAGCATATCTCCTAACATTCATGAAATTGCTTCAGAGCAATTCCCCAAGTCAGGCAATTGGATTGCAGATAATTTAGTTGCAGATAATTTAGTTTGTTGATTCAGATGAAAATAGGCTCATTTTTCTTTGTTTCAATTTCTGATATTTTTTATAAATGTCTTAGAGAATTACTGCATTTTCTGAAAACAAATTTAACATGAACTATGATCAAAACTGTAATTTTTACATATGATATTACAGGTATGGGAATTTGAAAGAAAGCAGCAAATCTTTAAGGTAGCTTTAAATGGGTGACTTAGCAGCTAGGTGAAATTTATGTCCTATATATATTAAAAAAAAAAAAAAAAAA
>JAQZBX010108071.1:0-10587 GCA_029593785.1 Cabassous unicinctus
AAATAAACAAAAAACAAAACAAAAAGGAAAAAATACAGCCCACAAGAGACTTCCACTTTCAGGAAGATGAGTTAGACATACTCCTGGTACAACTAAAAACCCTAGATATTATATATGAAGCAAACAGAGGAAGGCTCTGAATTTTGGAGAGAAGGCAGACTGGCTTGGAACCTTAGGACCCAAGGAATGATACAGTACTGCATTCCATGGTTTTCATTTTGCCTCATATATCCCAAAGTTGGAGCTGAAGAAGCAAGCAACCTAAAAACAACAACAGGTACAGACAAAACAACAAAAAGCCCAAATAAAAGCTGGTTCTCTCTAGACCAAGAAAGAGGCAGCTTAGCCAGACAGAAAACATGTAGACAGCCAAACACCACAGCCACTCCAGCCAAACACCACAGAAAAAACAGTGGCCGCTACCCCTACCCACACCACCAAAAGCCAAGTGGAAGCCTAGACTTCCTTCCTTGTGAGTGTGTAATGAGGTACTCCAACACCCGCAGGATGATGCCAGAGAAGGTTAAGTAGGGAGCCAGAACTTTCATACCTGTTGGCTGGTAATGTCTCCCTCTCTGCCCCCGGTGTCAATGGTAAATGATATTGGAGCAACTGGATACCCATAGGCCATAGGGGGGATAGAGCCCTTATCTATGTCTCACACCTTATGCAAAAATTGACTCAAAATTGATTATGGATTTAAATGCAAAATTTAAGACTGTAAAACTTAGAAAAAATATAGGAGACAATATTCAAGACTTAGTACTAAGCAAAGAGTTCTTAGATTTGACACCAGAATCATAATCCGTAAAATGAAAGGTGGGTAATGACTAGTGAAGAAGGATGGTCCATTGATGGGCCCTTGATATTGATGACTATGCTTATGAGCCTCTTGCTTTTGAATTTGCAACTTGGCCAAGTGTTGTAGGGTGCCTAAGAGTTACCTCTTGAGAGCCTCCTTGTTGCTCAAATGTGGCCTCTCTCTAAGCCAAACTCAGCATATAGATGCATTACCTTCCCCCCAGTGAAGGACATGACTCCTGGGGATGAGCTTCCCTGGTACCAAGGGATTACTACCAAGCACAGGCTGGTGATACAACTGGAAAAAGACCTTGAATAAAAGGGGGAAAAGGTAAAGACAAATGAGCTCATATGGCTAAGAGACTTCAAAGTGAGTTGGGAGGTCATCAGAGAGGTAACACTTATCCACGTCTCAGCAGGATCTCATAGACAGCCAGAGTAGACACTACCCCAAACAGTGGGGCTTCTGAGGGCTCCAGAGACACCCAGATCCTATGGTCATGGCAGATAGCTCCAGAGTTTGTTGCCTTGCCAGTGGGCCCTACTTTGGAGATTGTGCTCCCGAGTGGGGCAGAGTTGGACTCAGATGTGACTTCTCTACACATGCCTCTTCTGTCCCTTTTATTTGAACCTATAGTTGGTGCTGGAGTTGGTAGGTGTACGTCTAAGAGACTTGAATCTCTGGGCTGTCCATGTGCCAGCTGGGCCCTGAACCTCAGCGGAGTGTAACACCTACTTTCTAGTTTATTGGACTCACCCAGGACAACTAACAAGGAGGTGAGGATGGACAACCATCACACCAAGGAACCGAGAGAGCCTACAACTGCAAGCAAGAGAGTCCCATCCATCAGGCATATGGGATCGAAGTCCCCTCTCAATTAGAGGTGGAGTGGGCATCACCATCCCAGAATCCTCAGGATTGGGGAATAAAATATGGACTAGAATAGACTTACTGGTATTGTACTATAGACTTATTGTGATGCTAGCAATGGAAGAAATATCATTGATGTGGAGACAGTGGCCACTGGAGGTGCTGAAGTCACGGAGAGGGAAAAAGTGGTGTAGTATGGGGGCATTTTCAGGACTTAGAATTGACCGGGATGACATTGTGGTGACAGATACAAGCCATTATATATCCTGCCATAGCCTACAGAATTGAGTGGGAGAGAGTGTAAACTGCAGTGTAAGCTATAGTCCCTGCTCAGTGGCAATGCTCCAAAATGTGTTCATCAATTGCAGTGAATGTACCACACTAATGAAAGAAGTTGTTAATGTGGGGAAAAGTGGGAGGTGTGGGGAATGGGGCATATGGGAATCCCTTATATTTTTTTATGTAACATTTTATGTAATCTAAGTATCTTTTAAGAATAACTAAAAATATATATTAAAAAAAAAGAAAGGTGACAAATTAGACCTTATCAAAATTACAAATGTGTGCTCTATGAAAGAGTCTGTTAAGAAGATGAAAAGACAAGCTACAGACTGGGAGAAAATATTTGCAAACCACATATTTGACAAAGGATAAAAAATACTCAGAACTCAACAATATAAAAACAATCAAATTAGAAAATGGACAAAAGACATGAAGAGACATTTCACCAAAGAGGATTTAGAGATACTCAATAATCATTTAAAAAGCTGTTCATCAGGGAGTGGGTGTAGCTCAGTGGTTGAGTCCTTGCTTCCCATATCTGAGGTCCTGGGTTCAATCCCCTGTGCCTCCTTAAAAAAAAAGTAAAAAGATGTTCAAAATCATTAGCTGTTGGGTAAATGTGGAATAAAACCACAATGAGATATCACCACACAACTATTAGAATAGCTAAATTAAAATATAGTGACAATACCAAATGCTGGCAGGTATGAAGAAAAAATAATCACTCAAACATTGCCTATGAGAATGTAAAATAGTACAGCTACTCTTGAAAAGAGTTTGGCAGTTTCTTAAACTGAACATGCAACTACCATACGGCCCAGCAGTTTCGCTCTTGCACATATACCAAAAAAATGAAAACCTATATTCACAAAAAACCTATTCAAGAATGTTTATTGTAGCTTTATTCATAATAGCCAAAAACTGGAAACAACCCACATATCCTTCAATGGCTGAGTGGTTAAATTGTGGTACCTCCATTCCATTGACTACCATTCAGCAATAAAAACGGAACAACCTATTGATATATGCAGCCTGGATGAATCTCCAGAGAATTATGCTGAGTGTAGAAAGCCAGTCCCCCAAAGTTAGTGTGGCTATAAAAGGAAACCTTGTGGTGATGGAATTGCTGTGTACCTTGACTGTACCAATGTCAATATCCTGATTGTGCTATTGTACTATAGTTTTACAAGTTGTCACCGTGGGGGGAAACTGGGTTAAAGGGCACATGGCATCTCTCTCTATTATTTCTTACAATTGCATGTGGATCGACAATTATCTCAATATTAAAATTAAAATTAAAAGCAACCACAGCCCTATTAACTCCTTGCCTACAAATTCACACACATGTTCCATTAGATAGCATTCTATAATACACAGGATTTTATTTAAAGTTGGAAGAAGAGGGGAAAAGAGCTTTCTTTTTAGATTGCTATGACCTTGACTGGTGCAAAATAAATATCTGTTACAGATTTATAAGTCTAGATCTAAAAGTTTAAATAGATGTCAAGGTAGGTTAACTCAATTTCAGTGACCTTGGTGGTGTCCCTTTGAAATATTGCCTCTGAGTTAGGCTTGAATAAATGACATTTCTAGAATTAAATCAGGTGTGTTTAAGTATTTAGAGCTAGGCCAAGGGCAAGGTGGAGGGCAACCAGTCGAGCGCCTGGCAACTGCAAGGCAGTGGGGTCCGTCAGGCTTCATCATTGCTTTTCAAGAGGGTGGCAGGCAGAACGGCCAGGCCACACGTGCTTTCGTTTCACGTAGAACGCCTGAGGTCTCCACAGTTTCTCTTTCCTGGAGATCCCCAAGTGGGGATGCATTTATTGCATTATCTTTTCACTGCTAACCACATCCTTCTAAAGTGGAAGAGGGGAGGAATCTCCATTTTTACTTTCAACATGTCCACATACCGGCAGCTGATATTCTTGACTAAATGAGAACCAAGTTTTGTAAACTCGGAACAACTTTTCCTGCCATCTCCTCACCTCTTTTGATATTTTTGTGAACTGTTTGGGGAGAACTAGAAAAAAAAAAAGAGATAAAATCAAATTTGTATGTATTACTATTATTTCATTTCTAAGCAGAGTAATAAGCATCAGCCGTGTAATTATAAATTGGCAGGTTTTCCAGTATTTACTCTTTGGGACTAAGAAGTCACATGGGGGAAGAATATAAATGGTAACCTGCGTCAGAACTAAGGCAGCGCTGTGCTGTGTGACAATTCCATCAGTTTCCTTATTGTTTTCAGTTTCCTTTCCACTTCAATATCAAATTCAGTGGTTAGGGAGAATAGGGGGCTCTCAGAGTGATAACTGAGGCAGATGACAGTTATGTGCCATTTGTGAACTAGAGCAGTGGATTGTTAGGAAGCTCCAATGAAATAGTGATGAGGGGCTGTCTCTAAGCAAGCCTCTGTCCTGTGGCACACAGGCGGGCACTCGGGGGCATCGCTCTGCTCCGAGAGGTACAAGGATGTCTGTTTACTACAAGAGGTGATTGTCGGGATTGTAGGGATTGCTGGGAGCCCTGTTTTGGAATCTGTGCTTATTTGTTGTATAGGTGATGAACTGCAAGGTACATTTCCAGTTCTGATCATCTGTGGGAATGTGGTGAAGGGACTGGTCAACTGACTACTGAAATCTACAGAAAGCTTTAGTCATTAGTTTCAGCCTCTCCTAGGTTCCATTAGACTGAAAGTGGATGGGGTCAACTCACTGCCTCTTCTCAAATTGCTTTACCACAGAGAGAATGACCCCCAGGGGAGGTTCAGAAAGCAGCAGCTGCAGAGGGAGAGGCTCATTTGCCAAAGAGGTGGTTATTTAAGCTGAATTGATGTAGTTTGTCTACTCTCCTCTCTCAGAATCAGTCCAACAGATGTGTATTGAGCCACAAACCTGTAAAAGGTGGTATGGAAGCTTAAAGAAAGAAGTGTCCCACCTCCCCTTTCACAACTGACTTACCTGTGTAGACTAGTTCAATAGAAGAAAATAGGGGTGGGAAAGAGCCCACCTGCAGACTTCAACCACAGCGGTTCTGGAGGGATGGAGAAGGACATTAGTCTGGTTTCTCAGTGTACTTCCCTCTTCTGGCTCATCTGAGCTCTGAGTTCATGACCACCCTCAAGGCAGGTACTGCTTTGATCCTTGTTCTATGGACCATCCTTGCCCAAGGCCTTCCAGCTAGAAAACAGCAGAGCCACAGCTGAACCCAGACCACCTGCTATCAGGCTTGCACTCCTTCTGTATGCCTTGAAAAGAGCTGGGAAGGTGGCTGGGACAGGAACAGGCAAAGACACAGTCGGAGCCCCTGAATTTGCCCAAACTTCTAGCCTCTTGCTGCTGTTTTCAAGGTCTGTATATATGTGTCTAGGTTGGCAAAAGGGTTTTGTCGTGGCAGATTTCCTTCTAAGTACTAGATCTGATTTGAGAATTCTTTCCTGATGTGCTTAGCCTCAAGAGTATGCTTCTTCTGAATGTTATTTGACAATCTTATGTGGTCACATGACATTTCTAAGCATAAGTGAAGTCATTATATAAGTCTGGTTTCATCATTGAACTTTTTATGCATTTGTCTTCTTACTCAATGAGATTGTAAGTGCCTGGGAGCAGGGGTCCTATTTTATTTTTCTATAACACCTATTTTCCCAGGTTATACCCATGGTGTCGGTAAAAGAATAAAAATTTTCCAGTTCTGCCCCACCCATTTTTCCTGGATTTTCCCTCCCCATCCTCTCCTTTTGGGCAGAATACAGTGCTCTGAGTTTTGCTGTTCTTACCTACTTGTGCTCAACTCTGTTTTCCTTCCTTGTTCTAGCTGACATCTTCCAGAGGGAAAATGGCCAAGGCCACTGCTTCTAATAAAGACGGCATTCCTTTCCAGAAATCCCAGAGGACACAAGTGTCTTTAGCATCTCCCCATCAACTATATTCTTATACTGGTGTTGATGCTCTCCATATCTTACTAAGATTTTAGTAGAACTACTTCTATTTTTTATTCTTTATATTGTACTTCATTATCCTTAGGATTTAGTCATGTGTCTACAGGAGGTCAAATAGAGTGTAATCCACTCATGAAAACTTATTTTCTTGGATTCATCTTCTCCCCCTTGATGCTCTCTCTCTCACCTTAAATGTGTTCTTTCAGATGAGGTTCTGGGCTCATCTCTCCTCCCCAGAGTTTTTTTGTGGGGAGGCAGGGTTGTCTGGGCATCAGGATTTTGTAAGTCCCTCAAGTGATTCTAATGTGTAGCCAGGGTTGAGAACCACTGTGCTAGGGCTTCTGCTGTACTTTTTGTCTCTGCAGGGTTTAGCACAGAACTTTGCAA
Organism: Cabassous unicinctus; assembly: GCA_029593785.1. Taxonomy (NCBI): domain Eukaryota; kingdom Metazoa; phylum Chordata; class Mammalia; order Cingulata; family Chlamyphoridae; genus Cabassous; species Cabassous unicinctus. Next base: position 6,279 of record JAQZBX010108071.1, read on the forward strand.
AAAGCAGGTGCTCATATTTGTTGGTTCACTGCATAAAGATAAAAGCAATCCTGAAATATTCAGAGCTCAGTTGTCTTCCCGTATCTTCCTGCTATGACTGGTTTGGCAAGTCCAGTGTCTGTGACACCTGAGGGAGTCCCCCCAACACTCTCCAGGTCTGCTTCTCTATCCTGGTTCCAGGTTTCAGAGCCAGGCTCCAAAGCAGTAGTGTGCTCAGCTGCTCCAGAATGACAGTCATTCACGACAATGTTGTCACCAGTCTAGACATTTTCAGCAGGAGCCCAAGCCATGGTGGAACCCAGCAACCACAGTTCAGTGGCAGGCATTGCACTGTCTTCAACATTAATGCTTTTGTGCTGTCACACAGTGAGACAGTGGCAAATTACAGGTGATATGGCTCAGACCTGCATCACAGAGGTAGCACTCTCAGAAGACTGGGAAGGCAAAGGTAAGAACTGGGAAGTCTGCAGAAGGAGAGACAGTGAAAGAGAATGAGGGGTTGGAGGAACCAGGGGAATATGCTAGAAAGGATGTGGGAGAACCTGGCATTTATTAGGAGGAAAGCTTCATGAAGGCAAGAATTTTTGTCCACTTGGTTCAGTCCATATCCCCAGCGTGTAGCACCTGACGTATATTAGGGGCCCAAATATGTATCAAATAAATAAATCTGGCTCAAAGCACAAATGGCAAGTCTGCAGTGTCTCTCCTCTGTCTACTTGGTAAGTAACTGGGGATAGTGAGTAGGAGGGAGTACCAGGTCCCAGAAGATCACTGAGGAAAGTTACAATACACAGACTTTGAAACACAGGAAATATGGTTAATAGTTCTGTTTGGGTTTGTATTATTTCTATGGGCCATTCTGAATTTTAACATTCTGGTTCTCTGAACATTATTAATAATTTTCGCTAATATATATTGAATGTTTACCATATGACAGGTACTATTCTAATCATTTACATGTATTTAATCCTCAAAACAACCCAATGAGATAGGTCCTTTGGGATCCCCATTTGGGGCAACTGAGCAGAGAGAGATTAAAAAACTTTCTCAAGGTCACCAACCCAGTAAGAGGCCAAGTCAGGATTTGAACCCAGGCAGTTGACTCTGGAACGCAGAACACTAAACCAGTATACAATAAGGCAAAGTAGACTAAAGGGGTATTTCCATTGCCAAAGGAATACTTTCAAGTGTTCAGCAGTTTGATGGGAACTTTGTGTGTGTCATGATTGTCACCCTGAAAGCTCAGGATCACTCGTCTGCTGTTGAGACATGACCTCATACACACATTCTGAATATGTCAGCTTTAAATATATGTGTATATATATCCAGAAACTCTCTAGAAACTTGGGATATGTAAATCAGCTGAAGTTGCCTGAGTTGATGTGTTGTCGTTAGTCCCATAGGACTGAATTAAGGCCAACAATATTATTCCACTCTAGTTTTTTGGTTTCTTAGAAAGTGTTTGAAATGTAGGAATAAAGCCCTGATGGCACAGAGTATTGATTTATTTTTCCTTTTTCCAAGACGTCATAATTAACAAAGAGCTGAAAGAGCAGAATACCTATAGTGAGGAGTTGTCCAAGCTCTGCCGCCTTTGCTGTGCTTGGGCACCTGGAGCTGCAGAGTGGGGATAACTGTGCTGCTGAGTGTTGCTTGTGATATAAGCTCTGTCTGATCGAAGGAGACACCGTTCTGTATTCACAAACCTGAACTCATAAATCATTAAGAGAATACTGTCAGTCAAAATATAAGTTGACGTTAATTGTTCCACCTTTTTAAAATTTTTCCATTTTCAACTTATTCTTGTTCTAAACAATGAACCATATTTTTAAAGCCAAACACCAAGAAATGTAGCCTGAAAAAGGCACATGAAAAAACTGTTCCACACGGTTTATGTGGAATTAAAAGCAGCTAAAAGAATCAGATATCTAGGAATAAATCTAATCAAGGATGTAAAGGACTTGTACACAGAAAATTATAAGGGAAGCGGATGTGGCTCAAGTGATTGGGCTCCCATCTACCATATAGGAGGTCCAGGGTTCTATTCCCGGGGCCTCCTGGTGAAAAGCAAGCTGGCCCGCGTGGCAGGCTGGACTGAGCGGAGAGCTGACCCACGTGGAGTGCTGGCCCATGAGGAGTGCTGGCATGCGCGGAGAGCTGGTGCAGCAAGATGACACAACAAAAAGAGACACAGAAGAGAGACAATAAGAGATGCAGCAGACCAGGGAGCTGAGGTGGTGCAAGAGATTGAGCAGCCTCTCTCCTCTCCAGAACGTCCCAGGATCAGCTCCCAGTGCTGCCTAAAGAGAAGACAAGCAGACACAGAAGAACACACAGAGAGCAGACAGCCAGCGCAAAACAACAAAGATTTTTTTAAATCTTAAAAAAAAAAAACTAAGAAGTACACTGCCCCCTGCTAGTTGATACAGAGAAGCTGTGCACTTAAACACTGGCATTTCTACAAGCTTCTCTTCTTTCTAGGACTCTGTACAGTAAACATAAGCAAATGATAATGGACACCGGTGGGGAGGGTAGTGAAATGTTTTAGTCCCCTGTGAAAATGGGCTGCAATGGTCACTGCCAGCAAATCACATTCAAACATGATATATTTGATCCACACAATATGCACAGGTAATCTCTTTGGTATCTGTCATTTGTTTAGTTCTAAGGGGAGGGAGAGTATATGGAAGGGTAAGGGGCCACTAAAATAACTGAAACCATCTTGAAAAAGAACTATGTAGGAGTACTCATACTTCCTGATCTTAAAACTTATTACAAAATCACAATACTCAAAATAGCAGAGTAGGAGCAGATATGGCTCAAGCAGTTGCGTTCCTCCTTCCCACATGGGAGGTCCCAGGTTCAGTTCCCGGTGCCTCCTAAAAACAAACAAACAAACAAACAAACAAACAAAAAACAACTCAGGGAAGCCGATGTGGCTCAGTGGTTGAGTACTGGCTTCCCACTTACGAGGTCCTGGGTTCAATCCCTGGCCCCGGTACCTCAAAACAAACAAAAAAACCCAACAAAACCAAACCGAAACAAAAAAAACCCAGCATGGTACTGGCACAAGGACAGACATATAGACCAATGGAATCAAATTAAGAGTTCACAAATCAACCCTCACCCTTATGGCCAATTGATTTTTGACAAGGAATTAGAGTTTTGATAGACAGTTTTCTTAATGACAAAATGCACCTCCTCCCATTTGGACTCTGGCTTCCGCTTGTGAGAGCGTTCTAGTTCTGATCAAGACCAAAATTTTACTTTGCACTGCCTTTACGTTTTTATTGGAGCCTGCTACTGCTGTTGGAATGAAGAAAGGCTGTCACCCAGGTGAAGCTTGGGTCCAGTTGTGTAACAGCCAAGGATTGCCCTGTGGCCATGTTTTCTCAGACAAGAGCTCCTGGAATGCCATGGCCAGTATGTCTAAAATCTCACGCTCCTTTATTCTTCGGAACATGGGCTTATTCCCTTTAAAACCGCGTACGCCATGGGGTTTTCCTTAAATATTGAGCTTGTCAGCTACTCTATTACATTTTATATTATATTTATATAACACCTCAGGATGTTTTCATCTCCCAAGTGGACTGGTCCTTTTGTTCTTACAGCCCAGGAGGCCTTTCAACTTATGGATCTAGTTACACTCTGTTCTTTCATTATACACTTTAGAAATATTTTTGTGTTTCTCCTCACCTCAATGGCTGCCAAAGTATAGTCGCTCCTGCCCCCCTTTTTTTCTTTTTTGTTCATAATCTATGGACTGATTGCTTTGTGATTTTGTGTTTGAAGCCTTATTTATGGGCTGACTTCCTAGAGAAGTAAAACAAAGAGCAGAGAATAAATGGTGCATTATCTATTAATGTCACCCTGGAGAGTTCTTATTGAACTGCACAAATGGAAGAATTGTTAACTGGCTCTCGCTATTCAGACAGTAAGCTCTACCTCAGCTGATGACTGTGCTATTATGAATGTCACCATAAGGCAGCGGGTCAACATATGGGCATTTTCCACAAGTCCTTGGCACTTTTCTTTTTAGAGGATACAGTGTTTTCCCAAAATGGAGTTAATGTTTGTATTCATTCATCAGTAACTGTCAGTTCAGTTACGATGTCTCCAAATTGTAGAGGGCTTTGTACTTTTTTAGAAGTGCTTTATATATAAAGAACAATGAAGATTCAGGATCATAAAGATTTGGCTAAATATTTTCTTTGTGCAGATGAGGCAGCTGAGGCCCAGAGATCCTGAGCAATTAGCCTGGTCGACACAAGTCTTGGCTGAGGAAGACCTGGGTTTCAATTCTTTTTTT
>JAQZBX010108072.1:0-10587 GCA_029593785.1 Cabassous unicinctus
AAAAAAAAAAAGGAGAAATCTATCAAGAAAAAAGAACAATCATAAACATTTATGCACCTAACCAGGGCACCCCAAATACATAAAGAAAACATGAGAAAAATTAAGTGGAGAAATAGATGCCTCTACAATTATTGTGGGGTCTTTAATACACCGGTATCACCATTAGAACATCTCTATGAGAATCAATAAGGAAGCAAAGACATTGAATAATACATAAGAGGATCTGGACCTAACAGACAAATACAGAACATTACACACAAATACAGTGGGATATACGTTCTTCCCAAGAGCATATGGATCATTCTCCAGGATAGACAACATGCTAGGCCACAGAATAACTCTAAATGAATTCAGAAAGACTGAAATGACACAAAGTAATTTCTCTGACCACAATGGAATGAAGCTAGAAATCAGCAAGGGGCAGGGAAGCAGATTAGGCACAAAAACATGGAAGTTAAACAATATACTCTAAGATAATCAGTGGGTCAAGGAGAAAATTGAAAAGAAATAAGTAACTATTTTCAAGTGTTACTTGAAAGTGTTGTATATATGATATACAACATATCATAACCTATATGATGCAGCAAAAGCTGTACTGAGAAGGAAATTCATAGCCATAAATGCCTACATTAAAAAAGAAGAAAGCGCTAAAATCAACTGCACACCTCGAGGAAGTAGAAAAAGAACAACAAACTAACCCCAAAGGAAGTAGAAAGAAGGAAATAAAGATTAGTGCAGAACTAAATAAAAATAAAAATAATAAAAGCACTGGAAAAAATAAACGAAACCAAATGCTGGTTCTTTGAGAAGATTAATAAAATTGATAAGCTCTAAGACTAACAAAGAGAAAGAGAGAGAAGATGCAAATACATAAAATAAGAAACAAGGAAGCGGATATCACCACTAACCCCACTGAATTAAAGAGTATCATAAAAGGATACTTTAAAAAATTATATGCCAACAAGATGGATAATTTAGAGGAAATTGACGAATTCCTAGAAACACACAAGCAGCCTACACTGACAAAATAAGAAACTGATGAACTCAACAGAGCAAGATGTAAATGACTTATATGCAGAAAACTATACAACATTGTTAAAAGAAATTAAAGACGACTTAAATAAATGGAAGAATATTTCCTGTTCATGGATAGGAAGACTAAACATCAAGATTTCTATCCTGGGGAACATGGGAATCCCTATAATTTTTGCATAACATTTATGTAATCTAAGCATCTCTCAAAATATTAAAAAAATAATAATAAAGGAAAAACAAAAGAAAGAAAAAAAGATTTCTATCCCACCCAAAGTGATTTACCGATTTAACAAAATCCCAATAAAAATAACCAAAGCATTTATTACTAAATTGTGAAAGTTAACTATGAAATTTATTTGGAAGGGCAAGAGGCCCTGAATAGCCAATGACATATTGAAAAGGAAAAATGAAATCGGAGGAATCGCACTACCTGACTTTAAAACATACAGCAGTCAAAACTGTATGGTATTGGCACAAGGACAGACATACTGATCAACAGAACCGAGGTCAGAGTTCTGATATAGATCTTCACATATACAGTCAACTGACATTCAACAAGGCCACCAACCCCATTGAACTGGGAATGAATGACCTTTTCAACAAATGGTGTTGGAGAACTGGATATCCATATCCAAAAGAATGAGAGGATCACCATCTCACATCTTACACAAAAATTAACTCAAGATGGATCAAAGATCTAAATATAAGAGCCAAAACTATAAAGATCTTGGAAAGTAATGTAGGTCCTTTCTGTTTCTTCTGGTATAGATTATTATAACAGAAATGCAAGCTGTAGTCTTCAAAGTCATTACTAAGGTGATGAGGATGTGACCAAGGTAAATGAAAACAATCCAAACCTCTCTTACACATTTTCACCTGTTTTTTGTTTTTTTTTTTCTATCATGATTCAAAGTTACCCTTGTTGTGGTATGTTTTTGGTTAATACAGTTTTCTGATAAATTTTATTTGGATAGTTTTGTCATTTACTAGATGCTTTTCTGAATGGACTAACCTGGGAATGAATCCAGGACCTCAAGCATAGGAAGCAGGCACTCAACCACTGAGCTACAGCCACTTCTAATGAGAATTGGTTTTTTTCATTTGTTTGTTTTTAGCAGGTACTGGGATCAAACCCGGGATCTCATACATGGGAAGCAGGCACTCAACCACTTGAGCTACATCTGCTCCCCCCAATGCACTATTTTTGGTGTTGCTCCTTTAAAAGTTACCAGCCCCAATCCACCCTATTATTATTATATCATTTATACATGAACATACATAATAAGTGCATAGTAAAAGTTCTGAACTTACAAAGCAACATTCATAACATCATACAGGGGTCCCATACATCAACCCTCCATCAACACCTTGCATTGTTTTAAGACATTTGTTACAAATTATGAAAGAATATTGTCAAAATCTAACTACTATTATAGTTCTTATCTTATATTTGGTATATTTTTCTCCCAACCCACCCTATTATTTTTTAAATATATTTTTATGACAATAGTTGTAAATTTACAAAACAATCATGCACATGTGCAGAATTCCCATACAACACCCCTCAATCAACCCACCATACCATGGTGGAACATTTGTTACAGATTATGAGATAATATCATCCCATTATTACCAGTTCCACAATGTATATTTGGCACACAATTTCCATACTCTCCCATTATCAACACAGAACATCTTTGGCATAGATGCAAGAATATTCCACTATTACTGTTAACCACAGTCCATAGGTCCCTCCAGTTATATTTTTCCCATGCTTCTTCACATTGCCACCACCCTGCAATAGGGATGCACATGTGCTCTAGCTCACAAAGGACACTCTTCCATCTGTACCATCACCCACAATTCTCATCCACCTCTGGGTTTACTGTAACATTCAGTTCCTAGATTATTCTCTAGCTTACTGTCAATTGGCATTTACATCCCTAGACTACCATTTTCAGCCACATCCCCATTTATAAACCAGCTGTTACTCACTATAATGTGTTACCATCAACTCTGCACATTTCCACACTTTTACAGTAAAGGTAATTAAAACTTCTACATACATTAAATATGAGTAGTCCATCTCAGTCATCCTCTTATCTCCTTTAAGAATCCACCACCTACCACCAAGTCTTGAAGATATTTTCCTACATTTTCTTCTAGAATTTTAACGGTTCTTGCTTTTATATTTAGGTTTTTGGTTCGAGTTCTTTTTTGTATAATGTGTGAGAGAGGGGTCCTTTTTCCTTCTTTTGCTATGGATATCCAGTTTTCTCAGCACCATTTGTTGAATGGTCTGTTCTGGATGAGCTGGGTGGATTTGACAGGCTAGTCAAAAATCACTTGACCATAGATGTGAGGGTCTATTTTTTAACCATCAGTTTGGTTCCATTGGTCTATGTGTCTGTCTTTATGCCAGTACCATGATGTTTTTAACACTGCAGCTAGGTAATACACTTCAAGTCCAGAAATGAGAGTCCTCCAATTTTGCTTTCCCTTTTTAAGATGTTTCTGGCTACTCAGTATCCCTTACCCTTCCAAATAAATTTGATAATGTTTACCATTTATTTAAAAAATGCTGGTAGAATTCTAAGCGGGATTCCATTGAATCTGTACATCAATTTGAGTAGAATTGACATCTTAATAATGTTTAGTCTTCCATTCCATGAGTATGGAATGCTCTTCCAATTATTTCAGTCTTTTTTTTTTTTTATTTCTTGTAAGAATGAATTGTAGTTTTCTAAATAAAAGTGCTTTACATCATTAAGTTTATTCCTAAATATTTATGTTTTATCTGTCATATTTTCACCACTCTTTTGACACTTTTAGTTATTTTTACTGATATAATCTTCATTTCTAGGCTCTCTTAGAGGCCTCTCTCAGCTTCCTCCCTGCTAGAGGTGGGGCTGAAGCCTAAGCTAGGGCTGCAGGCCAATCTGGGTGAAAAAAAAAAACAGTCACTACCATCACTGTGATTTTCAGTGAGCCTGGCTTCCCCTCATGCTGAGGGTGGAGTCAAAATGGCAGCTACTGGCCTCCTTCTGACTTGGACAGTCTCAAACTTTAGCTGTTCTTAGGGTTATATTTTAGCCAGCTGAATCTACTAATCAGTAGCTGAGATCAGTGACCAACCGTCTCTTCCTCCCCTACTTTTGGGAAATGGAGCTTCCAATTCCTGCCACAGAATAGCTCCTGGGGTGGCTTGCACTTCCAAAGTAGGATGATCACCAGCCTCTGTGGTGTGCCCTGTAGTTTCCCGGAGAGGCTGGTGCAGCTTCCCCCAGCTTCCTCCCTGCCCAAGGTGGGCCTGGGGCTTAGGCTGGAGTGGCAATCTGATCTAGATGGAAAGAAGCCAGTCCCTACTAGCACTCTGATTTTCAGTCAGTCCTGCTTCCCCTCAAGTCAGGTGCAGTTAAGATGGCAGCTACCGGCCTCTTTCTGACTTGGACAGGTTCAAACTTTAGCTGTGCTTAGGATTACACTTTACTTTAGCCCACTGAATTTATTAATCAGTAGCTGAAATTGGTGCCCAACCATCTCTTCCTCCCCCATTTCTGGGAAGTGGAGCTTCCAATTCCAGCTGCAGAACAGCTACCGAGGCGGCTTGTGCCTCCAATGGAGGATGGGCACCAGCTTCCGTGGCATGGAGTGCTCTACTTACGAATCTTCTCTGAAGATGGGCAGTCTCATCCTTCCATTCTTGCAAGGATATTGCAAGATGCACTTCTGGCCTCCTGAAACCCCCAAACAAGTGCTCTAGATAGCTGTGGTGATCACCAACAGCCCCAGAGCAGGAGCTGATTTGAGGAGCTCTTTACTCTGCCACCATCTTGCTGGTTGTCCTATTGCCTTCATTTTTGAAGAAGCTTTCGATCATAGAAGAGTTACAACTAGGGTAGGGGAGGATCATTGGTGTGGGATGTCAGTGATGGGGGATATATGGGAGGAAGTTCACCAGAACAGATATATAAGGTATATAAATATGTCCTAATGTTCATGGGGCTTTGTCACAGTAGGTGGAGATTCACACAATAACCGAGAGAATATTGAATTCCCGTCCTGTAGAGATCTGCCACATTTTCTAATGGAGCAGCAATGGTCCCCCAAGTGCAGGGACAATGACTTGCAAAGGAGCATGGCCTACTGATGGGTCCTTGATATTGGCAACTATGTTTGTGAGCCTTTGCTCTTGCAATTAAGACTTAGCCCAGTGTTGTGGGGTGCCTAAGAGTTGCCTCCTGAGGGCCATTTTGTTGCTCAAATGTGGCCTCTGACTCCCAGGGATGATCCTTCCTGACACCAAGGGAGGCACCAGCTATATGCAACTGGAAAAAAGACCTCAAATAAAAGGGGGAAAAGGTAAAGACAAATGAGTTTATATGGCTAAGAGACTTCAAAGTGAGTCGGGAGGTCATCCCAGAGGTAACGCTTATGCGTATCTCAGCAGGATTTCCCAGACTGCCAAAGTGGATATTACCCAAAACAGCGGGGCTCCTGAGGGCTCTGGAGAAACACAGGTCCTATGGTCAGGGCAGATAGCTCCAGAGTTTGGTGCCTTGCCAATGGGTCCTACTTTGGATTTTATGCTCATGAAAGAGACAGAGTTGGACTCAGTTATGGCTTCCCTACACATGGCTCATGTGTCTCTTCTACTTAAACTTATATTTGGTGCTGGAATTTGTAGGTATACAGCCAGGAGACTGGAATCTTTGGGCTGGCCATGTGCCAGCTGGGCCCTGAGTCTCAGCAGAACTGCAATACCTACTCTCCAGTTTATTGGACTAACCCAGGACAACTAACGAGGAGGTGAGGATTGACAACCACCATACCATGAAACTGAAAGCAAGAGAATCTCATCCATTGGCTGTATGGGATTGAAGCCCCCTCTCAATGAGAGGTACAGTGGACATGACCACCCCAGAAACCTCAGGATTGAGGAATGAACTATGGACTAGAGTGGACCTACTGGTATTCCACTATATACTTATAGTGATTATACAAAAGGAAGAAATTACAGCATTGATGTGGAGGCAGTGGCCACTGGAGGCTCCTGGGGGGGAAGGGAAAAACATGTCTAATACATAGCCCTTTTTGGGACCTGTGAATTGCCCTGAAAGTCAATGCACTGACAGATATAGGCCATTCTATAACGTCCCATAATCTGCAGAACTGTGTGGGAGAGAGTGTAAACTACAATGTGAACTATGGTCCATGCTCAGTGGCAATGCCCCAGGATGCATTTGTCAATTGAAATGAATGTGCCACACTGATGAAGGATGTTCATGTGGGAGGGTGTGGGAGGTGTGGAAAGTGGGGCAATTGGGATTCCCTATATTTTTTGTGTAACATTTATGTAATTTAAGTATCTTTTAAAAAATAAAAAGAAATTAATTGCAAAAAAAAAAGAAAAAGCAATTATCAAATTCACCTGGAAGGAAAAATGTACGCAAACAGTCAAAAGCATTCTAAAAAAGAAGAGTGACATGGGAGGCATTTCACTGCCTACCCTTGAAACATATTACAAAGCTACAGTGGTCGAAAGAGCATCGTACTGGCATAAAGATAGACACATTGATCAGTGGAATAGAATTGCAAACCCAGAAATAAACACTTACCTCTATGGTCAACTGGTTTTTGACAAACCTATCAAGTCCATGTTAATGGGAAAAAACAGTCTCTTCAACAAACGGTGCTGGGAGAACTGGATATCTATAACCAAAAGAATTAAAGAGGATCCCTATCTCACTCTCTATACAAGAATCAACTCAAAATGGATCAAAAAACTAAATATAAAAGCTGGGAACATAAAACTACTAGAAGAAAATGTATGGAAACATCTTCAAGACCTTGTGGTAAGGGGTGGTTTCTTGGACTTTACACCCAAAGCACGTGCAACAAAAGAAATAAATAGATAAATGGGACCTCCTCAAAACTGAAGACTTTTGCACCTCACAGGACTTTGTCAAAATGGTCAAAAGGCAGCCAACTCAATGGGAGAAAATACTTGGAAATCACATGTCCAATAAGGGTTTTAAGATCCATGATCTATAAAGAGATGTTACAACTCAACAATAAAGACAAACAACCCAAGTGAAAAATGGGCAAAGCACTTGAATAGACATTTTTCCAAAGAAGAAATACAAACAGCAAAAAAAAAAACAAAACAAAACAAAACAAAAAAAACACATGATAAAATGCTCAACATCGCCAATGATTAGGGAAATGCAAATAAAAACTACAATGAGATCTCATTTCACCCCTATCAGAATGGCCACTATTAAAAAGACAGAACTACAAGTGTTGGAGAGGATGTAGAGAGACAGGAACACTTATTCACTGTTGGTGGGAATGCAGAATGGTACAGCCACTGTGGAGGACTGTTTGGCAGTTCTAAAGAGGTTGAATATAGACTTGCCACGTGACTGCAATACCACTACTACGTATATACTCAGAAGAACTGAGAGCAGTGACATGAATAAACATCTGCACACCTATGTTCATAGTGGTGTTATTCATGATTACCAAAAGTTGGAACAACCCAGGTGTCCATAAACTGATGAATGGATAAACACACTAGTCTATTCACACAATGGAATACTATGCAGCTGTAAGAAGATATGAAGTCGTAAAGCATATGACAACATAGATGGACCTGGAGGACATTATGTTGAGTGAAGCAAGCCAGACACAAAAGGACAAATACTGTATGACTGCATTACTATGAACCAAATAAATTGTGTAACATATTGTTTGATTCAAAAAAAGTTTATATGTATCCAGTTTTTAACTGAGAAATGTATGTATTTATTCATGTGTTTACTTTTTAGTTTTTAATCGTTTATATTTTCAATTATTAAATACACAAAATAAAGTGAAAATAAATAAATAAATAAATAAATAAATAAACACTCCAACCAGGATTGAACTGAGAGGGCTGCCAAGGAATACCATCTGCTGCCAGAACTAGGTAGTACACATGAGAAAATTAAAAATAAATAAGTTAGAGTGACTTTTTCTGGCCTTTAAAGCTTCACCCCTAAGGCCTTACGAAGCAGGTTTGAAACCCATTACTGGGTCCAGAGCCCAGGTCTGAGCAAGTAACAGGGACAACCCTAACAATCCAGTTCAAACAAAGAATCAAAGAGCAGCAGTAACACACAGCCTCCTGCTACGAAACCCCAATGAAAGAGAAAGAAATTCAGCATCTGAGTAAACTACATCCTAATAGATGCCTAGACATGAGGAAAAACATATGAGCCAGGCTAAGAAAATGGAAGCCATAGTCCAGGAATAGGAACATACAAATCCCCAGAAAACACGCAGGATTTGAGATAACTAGTTAACGAGAAATGTACAAATTTCCAAAATCAAATTAATGACATGAAAGATAATACAGCTAAAGAGATGAATGACATCAAGAAGATACTAAGCAAGCACAGAGAAGAGTCTGAAATCCAGAACAGACAAGTAACAGAGCTCGTAGGAATGAAAAGACACAATAGGTGAGATCAAAAACACATTCAAGGCTTACGACAGCAAATTTGAAATGATAGAAGAAAGAAAAATTGATACCAAAGACAGAACAGCTGAATTTGAAGAGAAAAAAGAACAGAAGGAGAAAATATTGAAAAAATTTGAGGGGCTCAGGGCATTGAATGATAACACAGAAAGCAACACTATACATGTCATAGGAGTTCCAGGTGGAGAAGGGAAGGGAAAAGGGGCAGAAAGAGTATTTGAGGAAATAATAGCTGAAAATTTCCCAACTCTCACAAAAGAAATGAACCTACATGTCCAGGAAGCCTACCTTACCCCAATCAGAATAAATCTGAATAGAAGTACTCTAAGAAACATACTACTCAGAATGTCAAATGTCAAAGATAAAGAGAAAATTCTGAGAGGAGTAAGGGAGAAAACAAACCAAAACTTACAAGGGACACCCAGTAAAACTTAGTGCAGATTTCTCATCAGAAACCATGGAATCAAGAAGACAGTGGTATGATACAATTAGGGATACTGAAAGAGAAAAACTGCCAGTCAAGAATTCTGCATCCAGAAAAGTGTCCTTCAAATATGAATGTGAGTATAAAACATTCACAAAAAAAACAGAAACTAAGAGAGTTTGTAAGAGAGTAAGAGTTTGTAAGAGAGTTTGTAAGAATCCACCTTGCAGGAAATAGTAAAGAAAGCCTTAGAGCCTGAAAGAGAAAGACAGGAGAGAGGCCTGGAGGGGAGTACAGAAGAAAGAATAGCAGAAAGGATAACTGAAAGGGTATAAAGACAGACCAAAATATATGACTAATGAAAACCAAAGAATAAAATGGTGAAAATAAATAATGCATTTACAGTAGACTCCAACACACCACTCACATCGTTAGACAGAACTAGACAGAAGATCAACAAGGAAATAGAGAACTTAAACAATAGGATAAACGAGTTAAACCTAAAAGACATACACAGAATGCTGCATCCAAACTCAGTGGGGTATACAGTCTTTTCATATGCCCATGGATCCTTTTCCAGGATAGACCACATGTTAGAGCACAATGCAGCTCAATAAATATAAAATGACTGAAATTATACAAAGCACCTTCTCAGATCATAAGGGAATTAAACTGGAAATCAATAACAAACAGGAAAAAGGTAAATACAAAAATGTGTGGAGGCTAAACAACACACTCTTAAATAATCACTGGGTCAACGAAGAAATTGCAAGTGAAATCGGTAAATGTATTGAGACAAATGAAAAGGAGAATACAACTTAGTCACTGTTGACAGGAATGCAGAATGGTGCAGCCACTTTGGAGAACTGTTAGGTAGTTCCTAAAGAAGTTGAATATAGATTTGCCACATGACCCTGTAATACCACTAATGGGTATATACCCAGAAGAACTGAAAGCAGTGACACGAATAGACATCGGCACACCTATGTTCATAGAGGTGTTACTCACGATTACCAAAAGCTGGAAACAACCCAGGTGTCCATCAACTGATGAATGGATAAACAAACTGTGGTATATTTACACGATGGAATATTATGCAGCTGTAAGAAGAAATGAAGTCATAAAGCATATGGCAACATGGACGAACTTGGAGGATAGTATGCTGAGTGAAGCAAACCAGACACAAAAGGACAAATACAGGAAGACTACATTACTATGTACTAAATATATTGTGTAACATAATGTAGGATTCCACTTACATAAAATGTAAACACAAATCAACTTATATATGAAAGAAAAAAGTATTTGTGTAAAAATAGCCAGAAATGAGGGCTGTGGACAGCAAGGGAAGCATAAAGAGATTGTGAGGTGATGGATTTTATTTGGTTTTTTAAATTATTATTGAAGTAATGAAAATGCTCTAATGATGACTGAGGTGATGAATGCACAACTATGTGATTGTGCACTTTGGATGAATTGTATGATTTGTTGATATACATCAATAACATCGATTTGTTGTTTTGTTTTGTTTTTTTTAAAAAAAAGGCAAACAGCACTTAAAAATGGGAAAATATGTGAATACACAGTTACCAAAGAAGAAACATTC
>JAQZBX010108074.1:0-10586 GCA_029593785.1 Cabassous unicinctus
TGAATCACTGAGTATTAATCAAAGTAATGAGTTGGGCCATCACATTTGTAATATATACTGAAAGTAATAAAAGATAAAGCTCTTTTAAAATAAAATTAGTTTATGTGTATGTGCTTGTATTTGTGTTTATGTGTGTGTGTAATATTTATCTCTTTCCAAAAAGACTGTGAACTCCTTGAGAAAGGAGTTTGCTTATCAGATTTGTGTTCTTCATAGCCTCTAGAAAATGTATCAGGTACAAAATATACACCTAAATATTTATCACATTATGGAAGATATATTACAATGTATTTATAGATGCATAAATTTATGCACATATGCAATGTAATGATAATTTTATTTGTGTTTATTTGGGAGAACACAGTGATAATTCATCAAGGTCAAGGGTGCTATCCAATTCATGTTTAACCTTTCTTATGTTGTGTATTTGTTTCTATTCAAAACATGATAACTTAATTGGAAATTCTGTTTCTGTAAATCTTTTCCAAATAGTATTTATGTATTTATTAAATATGGAATATTAATTTATAGATATAGTCCTGAAATGATATATTTTTGAATAGTTAGAATAGGCAAATAAATATATACATGGCTATAATTGTATATATGATTTATATACGTAGAGCCAACTGGTTAGGAAGTTCACAGATATCATATACCATATATCCAAAACAAACCTCCTATAAAAATAATGAGTCTTTAGTCTTCAGAGTGGAGTGACTGAAGTTAGCTCATGCGAAGAGATCTGTGTATGTATGTATATAAGGTTACACATATTTGCATTTGTTTTTGCATTTTCTTTTCTTCTCTTCTTATTTTACAAGGTTCTGACTCCTGCCAACTTCATTTAGCTATATAATAATTTATCTGATAACATTGTGTAAGGGATAACTTGAGAAATTTAATACTACATTATTGTTGGAATGTAATGAAGCTACAGCCCAGCAATTCACTCATGCAGAAACTAAAGTGTTCCCATGAAACCCCCATTTTCAAAAGTATTCATCCATGTGGTCATTTGTTACAACTGAGGAAAGAATATTATTGTGGAGCAAACGGGACTCCTCGCCTGATGCGCACTGTCAATTAAGTGACACTGGCGTTTGAGAAAAGAAAGTGATTATTTGACAAAAGTAAACTTCCTGGGAGACAGGAGAACTTGTTTTAGATCTGACTATCCCCAAGTTACAAGAGTAGCAGCATTTTATTGGTTTCTTGGTGGTGGCAAGTTGGGTGGTATTAGGGGTGGCATGGGTTTATTGGGGAGATCTGGGGCGTGGCTATCCTGTACAAGCTTTCTTTTGGGTTATAGATTAACATATTTTTACATACATGGCATGTTCAAAAAAATGTTATCAAAATCCTACCCAGAGGGGGAGGATGTAATATTATATTGAACAAAACTTAACTTTAGAACAAGTTTCTTCTTTCTGCAATTGTTCTCTAAGCTAGTTTAGGCAGAAAGGAGAAAACACAAGATTTTGCGGCCAGCGGTAAGATTCTAAGTTATGATTGGTTAAGATGGAAGACATACATATAGGCGTACCTGCTGATAGGTGCTTGTGGACTGTGGGGAACTGGAGAGAGGTGATGGGAAATGGGGATGAGTAAAGATCCTGGGCGGTAATAGTTATTATACTTAAGTATTTAATAATATTTAGCTTATGTAAATTTTTACTTTGGATCGCAGCATATAAATAAGATTGTTTCATTTCCTACCAGAGATTTTCATTCATTCATTTTAAATATAATCTTAGTTTTTAATACTATGTGAAGCACTAGGGCATTCACATCTTATGTATATTTATCCCGGTTCTAATTTGAATGTTATTTTTATTTTGTAATTGCATTGAATACATATTCTTATATAGAATTTTTAAGCAGATTGCACAGTTATTTATGTAATATAAAAAGTATTATCTAAATGGGTTTTTAAAAAATTATTATGATCCTGGTGTTCTGTCTGTAGAACCAAAAACATGCCATGTTTTACTTGCATATCATAGGAAGCAGTAATATATTGTATATATGCAAAATTATGCTTATATGTCCATATCAATTCTTTTCAATGTGGTCTTCATATTTTAGTCCATGGTATCTACCAGTCTTCTTTCTAGCCACTCTCTATTCACCTTCCCCATAAACTGCCTGTAATACTGATATTTCCAGAATGAACCATGAATTTCTTTGCTTTTCTTTAATCATTTTCCCTGTCTGATTTTCCCTATTGTCTGGTTCACTCCCATATTTTTAGTGTCTGAACTTTGCCAAATAACTTTTCCTTTAGAATATGCTGATAAAAAAAACTCAATTTAAAATACATTTGATGTAACAGGCTTCCAACAATGATAGCTATTTTTGTTCAGTCAGTTAAGTCTTGGTTGCCATGATAATATTCTTGTTAGCTATGTGTATTCCTTGAGATCATGCTCTATTTAGCTACCTTTAAGTTAGTTTTGACTAACTTAGGAAAACAACATGGTAATTTTTCCTAAATAATCTTATGTCGATAATTATTTCAGGAATTCTTGACAAAATAAGATATTCCATTAAAAAGCAATTCATGGAATGAAAATAATGCTTTGATATCAAGTTGATTCAAACTTACTCTTATAACCATACACAAAGATTAAAAATTCATTCAAATATGGAGTCAAGAATTTTGTGGAAATTTTGGAATTTTTGGATAAAATAGTATAAAATAAGATAGGAATTTTGTAGGATACTAGCCCTTCAAAATATAGAAAGGTGTGGGAAGGCAATAGAGCAACTATCTGAAAGTAGCCAATGACAAAAATTAAAAAAGGGTACAAGAAATGAAAATTATTTTGAAAAGGAAATTAGAAATATTAATGTGATAATATATCATATGTTAGAGAACATTTGCAATTTATATATCTTATGGAAAATAAATTCTTCTCAAAACTCAAGGCTTATCAGACCAAGTCAAAATACAAAATCTAATATATTCTTTACACAATTTTAATTAAAAGACAATGATGCAAATCAGTAAATTAAAATTTCACAAAGTAGCTGATGTTATAGAACATTGTTTCCATGATTCAATATGTCTAAGCCTTACTTCCTGCAGGTGTTTGTAGAACTCTCTCCTTCACTTCTTTAGGGTTGCTATAATGTAACTTTTTCTTTGAAGAATTTTCTATTAATCATTTTTCAAGAGAGCAAGGGCTACTCTCTCCATGGACACTATGCTATTAGTTTTTTCTACATAGCAGTTATCACCATCCACATACACATACTTGGTTGATTATTATCCTCACGTCTGGAAATAGAATGTCACTCTTGTTAGATGAACCTCTTCCAAGTTCCTTCCCACTTGCACTGGGGCCTTGCCTTGGTGTTTCCATTTGGAACAATTTCCTCCCAGGAAAATGTAAGACTAAACTTTTACCCTTTAGGACTTTAATCAAATGCCAACTTTTTGCTGAAGCATGCCCTGACCATATTATTTCCAGTTGCTTTGTCATGTCCACAGAAATAGATTAATCATAGAATATCTATCAAACTATCATCTCTCTATCTCAATGGTGACTTTGAGCTTCAACAGCAGAACTGAGGAATAGCGACAGACAGAGACCTACAGGCATGCAAAGCTGCAAATATTTACTGTCTTTTCCTTTATGGGTAGAGATTGCTGACCCCATTCTAGGAGAAGCCTGCTTCTTTCTACAGTGCTGATTCATGGTGTCTGCAATTTAACTTTGAAATGGTCTGGCAACACAAACTGAAACTGAGGTAATAAAAACAATTTGGTCAAAATGCAAAAAGAAAATTAACATGATTTTTGGGGTACATAATTCAATTTCCAACAGATTTTATAGTTGTGTTTGTTGTATTTGGGTACTTGACACATTATGAGATAATTTTTGTGTATCATGAGAGCTAGGGGTCCACTTTCATTCTTTTTCAAATAACTACCGAGTTTTTCAAACACCATAAGTTGAAAAGACTATTCTTCCACATTGTGTGGGTTTTGCACATTTTCCAAAAATTAGTAAGCCATAGATAGGAAAGTTTATTTCTGAACTCCCATTTCAATTCTGTTATCTTTATGTCTACCCTTGTGCCAGAGTCATGATGATTTGATTGCTATAGCCTGGTAAGAAATTTTAAAATTGGGAAATGTTAGGGCTCCAAAAAAATTATTTTTTTTCAGGATGTTTTTAGCTATGTGTTCCTTTATCCTTCCATACAAATTTGTACATTGCCTTTTCCATTTATGCTAAGATGCCTTTTGGAAATTTTTTTTAAAATTTTATTAAAGTATATCATTCATACACGAACATACATAAACAATAAGTATATAGTGAAAGCTATGAACTTACAAAACAAACATGTATAACATCATACAGGGCTCCCACACATCAGCCCACCATCAATACTTTACATTGTTGTGAAACATTTGTTAGAAATTATGAAAGAATATCATCAAAATATTACTAGAGTACTAACTGTATTTCATAGATTACATTTGCTGTATTTTCCCCCAACCCACCTTATTATTTATTTGTTTATTTACTTTTATCCATTTTTACTGCCCCCTCCCCATATTTGCTGTTTCTGTGTCCATTCACTGGGCATTTCTCTGTGTCTATTTCCTGCCCTCTTTTCTCATCCTTCTCCTCCTGTCTTCACCAGGATTCAATCCTCAGAACCTCCAATGTGGGAGAGAGGCATCCTCCTGCTTGTGCCACCTTAGTTCCTGGATTTTCTGTACATCTCATCTTGGCTCTCCCTTGTGTCACTCTCCTGTTACATCATCATCTTGCTGTGTGGCTCAGCAGGGCCTGATGGCGCACCTGCTTCATGAAGCCTGGTGGCATGCCCACACAGGGCCTGGTGGTGCACCCACTAACAGGGTCTAGGGGGACTCACCCACTTGCTGGGACTAGCAGAACAAAGGATGCTCTGTGACAGGTCCAGACTTGTGCAAGATGCTCTGCCACTTGGGCCATATGATCCAGCGGATCCAATAGTGCTGGTAGTGGCAGTGGCAAATAGAGATGCTTTCTGGAGTCTTTGTCAGGCCTCTCTAGGATAGTAAGAGACCCCTGAGGGTTTTGGAACAAAGCCTTGCCATTCACTATTCTCTTTCTGAGAAGCAGCTTCTGGTCTGCTACTGGACTTTATTAGAGACTGAATACCTAACCATGGGTCAACAAGTTACCATGATACCTGGGTTTGTTGTTGTCTGACCAGCAATACCATGAAATTTAGCATACACAGCAGCATACCATCATAAAATAGAAGTGGTTTGTAGAAGATAGGGCTCAAGCTGGTCCTGAAAGCATAAGTAAGTTACAAGAGGAAGTGGCCCAAATACCCTTGACCCCTCTCCTGCCACATTACCTTCTCTATCCCAGCCCAAGTTATGGCCTCTTAGAGATGACCTTTCAATCATTTGACTGAGGAAGAGAAAACTTGGCCCTGGTACATAGATGTCCTGCATGATATACAGCTACCACCCAAAAGTGGACAGTAGCAGTGCTGCAGCCCTATTCTAGGACATCCCTGAAGGACAATGATGAGGGGAAATGCTCCCAGTGGGCAGAATTTTGACTAGTGTACCTGGTTGTTCATTTTACTTGGAAGGAAAAATGGCCAGAGGTGCAATTGGACACTCAGTCATGGACTGCCACCAATGATTTGGCTGGATTGTCAGGGATCTTGAAGAAACATGATTGGAAAATTATTGACAAAAGGTCTGGGGAAGAGGTATGTGAATAGACTATTCTGAGTGTTTAAATAACATGAAGATATTTGTTTCTCACATAAATGGTCACCATAAGGTGACTTCAGCAGAAGATTATGTAATCAAGAGGATAAGAGTACCCATTCTGTGGATATTAGTCAGCCCCTTTCCCAAGCCATGCCTGTCATTTCCCAATTGGTTCATGGACAGAATGGCCATGGTGTTAGGGATAGAAATTATGCATGCTCGGCAACATGGACTTTCTCTCACCCAGGCTGACCTGACTATAACCAATGTTGACTGTCCAGTCTACCAGCAGCAAAATCCTTCAGTTATTCCCTTCATTGAATTTACTAATATTACCATGTTCCCCATAATTCTGAAGCAGCTGGATTGTTAAAATGGTGGAATGACCTTTTGAATACTCCATTATGGTGCCAAAGAGGTGGCAATATTTTGCAGATCTGGGGCATTACTTCCAGGAGGTTGTGAACCAGTGTCTACTCTATGATGCTGTTTCTCTCATAGCCAGGATTCATAGGTCGAGGAATCAAGGGTTAGAAATGGGAGTGGCACCAGAAAAAAATTGTTTCCTGTCCTTGCAACCTTTAGCTCTTCTGGTCCAGAGGGCTTAGTTCCCAAAGGAGAAGTGATTCCACCAGGAGACACAACTACAATTCCATTGAACTGGAAGTTAAGAATTCCACCTAGCCACTTTGGGCTTCTCATGCCTCTGAATCAACAGGCAAAGAAAATAATTACTGTCCCGGATGGGGTGATTGATTCTGACTATCAAGTGGAAATAGATCTGCTCTTATGCAATGGCAGTAAAGAAGAGTTGTCCTGAGATACAGGAGAACCACTAGTGTGTTTTTAACACTACTATGCCCTGTGATTAAGGTCAATGGAAAACTGCAACAACCCAATACAGGCAGAATTACCAATGGCCCAGAAACTTCTGCCTGAAGGAAGTTGAGGTTTTTTCTGAGGGTAAAGGGAACTTGGAATGGGTAGTAGAAGAACGTATTGATAAATATGAACTAAGATAATGTGACCAGTTATAAAAATGAAGAATATAATCATTATGATTATTTCTTCCTTCTTTTCTTATGAGTACATGTGTATTTTTACATAAAGTAAATAGCTTCCCCACTTTATTTTTCATATAATACAAGTTGTATCAGTTGCATGTTCTAATATTTAAGCTATAGTATATCAGGTTTAAGAGTGAGTATTATCCAAGGTCTTGCATCCTATTCTTGAGAGATTTAGTGTGTTTCCAGTTGTAAGCAGGGAAGTTGAATATTTCTAGGTGAAAAATATGTCTTTTATTGTTTTTATTTAGAAACCAAGTATGGTTTAAGGTGATTTTGTATGGTTTTCAAGTTGACAAGAAGTGGACTGTGATGGTTAAGCTTATGTGCCATTTTGGCCAGGTAATGATGCCAAGTTATTTGGTCAAGTAAGCATTTGCTTAATTGTTACTGTAAGAACATTTAATGGACTTAAATCATCAGTAAGTTGATTGCATCTATGACTGATTACATCTAGAGTCAACTGTGGAGATTCCCTTCAGCAATGAGAGATGTCTCATCCAATCACTTGAAGTTCTGAAAATGAGATGTGATGATTTCATCAGTCTGAATAGAAAATTTCCATCTCTACTTCAGCCACCCAGCTTTTGCTGGAGAATTGAAAACCTGCATCAGAATTCCCAATTTGCAGTCTGACCGAGAAATTTCATTTGTGCATCCCCACCATTCCCTAGGGCAAGTTTATAAAATCTTATAATATTTACAGATATCTTCCGTTGGTTTATTTTCCCTGGAGAATTCTGACTAATACGCTCCCCTGTCCCTTGAAACAGTATATCCCTCTTCAGGGTGCTCTATTGTATGTCCTAAAACCCAGGTCATTTTGAATTGATTGTTTCTTACACTGTTTTAAAAGGCTGCAACCTTATTTTGTCTGCACAACAAATTCTGGGAAGAGCAAGAAGATGTGATTCCTGGGTCTGGCTTTCAGACTGTCACTAGATAGATTAGAAACAACATGTGTGCACTCCATTATGCCTATAGGGGCTTCTTTGCTCCCTCCAAAACAGAGTCAGGGAACCACAATAAGAACCCAGATCTAATCCACACAGTTCCAGAGTGGATTTGGGTAGAGGAAAGCTTGTTCTACCAGTTTTAAGTTGTATTTTCATGATTCAGGACTTACCCTGTTACTGAAATCACTCAACTCTTTTCTGAAGTTTTGTGAAAGATAATTTGGCCTTTTATTGTAGGTTTTCAAATATTCTGTGGGAGAACAGACCTTGGATTGTCTTATGCTGTCATCTTCATTGCTTAGAAGCAATCATAATAATAGTAAGAGCACTACAATAATTTAAGTGTGTAAATTTGTTTTAAAGATTTATTTATTTATTTCTGCCCCTCCCATCATTGTTTTGTGCTTGCTGTCTGCTCTCTGTGTGTTCTTCTGTGTCTGCTTGTCTTCTGTTTAGGTGGCATTGAGAATTGATTCTGGGACCTTCCTGAGTGGAGAGAGGTACTCAATCTCTTATACCACCTCAGCTCCATGGTCTGCTATTTCTCTTATTGTCTCTCTTCTGTTACTCTTTTTATTGCATTATCTTGCTGCAACAGCTCTCCATGTGGGCCAGCACTCCTGCACAGCCAGCACTCCTGTGTGGGTCAGCACTCAGTGGGGGCCAGAACTCCTTGTGTGCCTGCTCTCTGCTCTGGCCACCTTGCTTTTCACCAGGATTCCCTAGGAATCCAACCCTGGACTTCCTATATGGTAGATGGGAACCCAATCACTTGAGTCACATCTGTTTCCCAAGGATATAAATTTTATTCCCTAGAAAAACACTAACAATGTAATGCAATGAAGTGTGGTTAAAAAAATTCCAACAGAAGGAATAAACTTAACACTAAATATTAAATTAACCAAAAAGAATTCAAAAGAGAAGAATCAGAATTTCAAAAATATGTAACATAAAATGATATCAGCACATAAGTAATTTTAAATGTAAGTTAACTAAACACTCCAATAGAAGGTCCTATAACTGATTCTATTAAAAAGTAAGAACCAACTTTATTATGTCCATAAGATATAGATGAGGTAGGAACATGGCAGAGTAAGAATCTTCAGGACTCAATACTTCTAGCAAAGCAATCACCCAAGCATGAACTGTCTTTAACAAATTTAGAAAACGATACCAAAACAGTGGTAAAGAATTAAAAATTTCTCTCTCCACATGGCAGTTGCCAGCACCCATCCCTACTCTTGCAACAGTTCATCCTAGCTAGCTCACTAGTAATAAAAAGAGACATAAAAATTCTCCTCCCCAAGATTAGAGGTGGGCATGGCTGATCATTGATCATGTTTTTTTTATTATTGATTTCAGACTGATGGGGCCTCACATCTGAGGGCAGCCACTATATCAATTTACCTCTAACAAAGCCAATAGCAGTAATTGTTTCAATCTTTGCTTGAACATGGGTGACAACTACCACTGTTTCAAATTGCCCCCAACAGAGGTGAGGATGGTGGGCACTCAAAGACATTGCATTAACTCAGGGCTGCCAGGGACTATTAGTTGAAGGGATGAATTGACTGGATAATCCAAGAAAACTCAGCTTTGTGGAGCCATCAGGAAAGTTTTTGGTACTGTTTCTGATCCCCACCCCAGGGTATTTTGAAGCCATTCTGTGCCCCTTTTGTGGATCCCTGGAACGTGTTTCAAGCTGAGAAAAACTGACTTGAAAATGTCCTCTCAGGTGTTCTCCCTTTTTTAAGAATTTTCTCTACAGGCAAAAGATGCTTGAGACAATGAAAGAAGAGTAAGAAACTATAGAGGCAGACAGTCTGGGGCAAAGTCCTGTTGGCTTTAAACACCAGGAAAAGGAGGTCTGTTTCCAGAGAAGCTGAGGGGACACCCAAACTCCTGAAAACACTGCCTTCACCTTGGGCACATCTTCCTGATAGGATTGCTGAAGCTCAAGAAAATCTCTGTCATATCACCAGCTGATTACAAAATGAAGAAACATACAGCTGAGGCAATAGATTACAGAGTTATCCTTTTGAAATATTAAAATAAACAGTGTGCAGCAAAAAGTATAAGACAAACAAAGAAACAGGAAATGATGGACCAATCAAAGAAAAAAAAATATTCCAGAAAGCACCAATTAAGAGGATGAGCATATGGACATATTGAACAAAACCTTTAGAAAAATGATCTTAATAATCTTCAAGCATATGAAGGAAATTACAAGGAAAGAACTAAGCATATAACAAAAACAATGAATGTACAATATGAGAGACTCAGTAAAAAGAAAGAGTATTTAAAAAGGACCCAAACAGAACTACTGTAATTGAAGATCACAATAACTGAATTTAAAATGCCTTGGAGAGTTCAAGAACACATTTGAGATGGAAGAAGAAAATACATTGAATTTTATGACAAGGCACTTGGAATGAGTGAAGCAGAGGCATAGAAAGAAAAAAAAATAGAAGCTAAAATTGAATAATACACCTCTGAGATATTATGAAGTGCACTTCTAGATGCATTATGGGGGCCCAGAAGAAGAAAGAGACAAACATGCAGAAGGAATAGTCAAAGAAATAATGAGAGAGAAATTCTCATACCTAGAAAAAGAGTTGAATATATGCATCAAAGATGATTAGAAAACACACTAAAAAATAAAAGGACAAACTTGATGAAAAATACACTTTGTCATATATTGATCACACTATCAAATGCAAATGACAAGCTGAGGGTTCCATATGTTTCAAGACTAAAGCAATGTGTTACATACAAGGTAGACACAATAAATGCCAGAATTATTGTAGCATATTTTTGTTATGT
>JAQZBX010108075.1:0-10586 GCA_029593785.1 Cabassous unicinctus
TAAATCCTTACAGCAGCTTTGGGAGACACTGCCTCCTAGAACCCACTGGACTGTATCTGTATGACAAAGGCAGCCCTCGGTGATGGGGTTCATGGGGGCTCACACTTTGTAATTGCTCAACTCCACCCCAGGTCTAGTGTAAATGGAAGATGAGAACGTGTTTTCCACAAATGCCCGGGCTGCTGCTGAAGTCTGGACCTGTTTCACTTTTGGTTACATGACAGTCCTGTCTGGGTTTCACTTCCGGGCTCCCAGGGACAGCTGGGCTCACATGCCAGGAATCTTCCCTGTAGAAAGCCCTGTGCTCCTCGTCAGCATAGGTAAACTGTACACCCACTGCACAGAGAAGAAGTCTAAAGCGCCCAAGGGTTACAATGACCACATTACAAAGCAAGGTCTTAGGGAGATCTTGCATACGCTGAGTCAGGCACGTGTATCTTTCAGCTGCTCTCCAGATGCTTCCTGCAATTGTTCTGTGATTTGGGAAAAGGCAAACCTTCCCCAGACCCATAGCCCATGATTGAGTTCAGCCTTCTGTGTATACTTTTCCAAAAATCACTTTCCTCCTACTCCCATTCTCCTATACTGACTACACATTCTACTCTTCCCAAAGGTTCAGTAGAGAAGAAAAATAGAAGTCCTAGTTCAGGGCCTCAGTTTCTAGACTATTTAAAATCTGTGTCACAGATTTTTCCATTTCCTTCCCTTCATATCTTCCCACAAATGTGGTATTCAGAAAGGTCATTGACAACTGACTTACACATTTTCTGCCTTAAAATCCTATGATGAACATGTTGGGGAGAAGAATCCCAATCAATTAGATTTGGGTAAGGTAATTAACCATTAGTGCCCTGCCCTTATTTTACCTATGAGGTCTAGAAAGAGAAAGTAACTTCTCCAAGGTCACAGAGATTCTTAGTAAGCAGAATAGGAGACTAATCCAGGGTAATCCGTGAAAACTGAGCTCAACTGAACTAAACCAAACATTTTGCTTTCCATATATTCAGGCTCTTTTTTTATGTCCAGACTGTCTTATTTAGCTTCAAATTATGTTTCCCCTGCATACATTCCTTCCTTCCTGTGTCTTCTTTACAGCCATTCGTCCTCCTCTTCCTCTTCCTGATGAAGCATCATCATCTTTCTCAACCTCAATTTTCTTTGTTATCAAGTCAGAGAAACAAGTCTTCTTTAATTTTTAATTCATTAACTCAACAAGTATTTATTAAGTGCCTCTCACAAGCAAAGTATTCTAAGCACTCTAGAAAAAGCAATGAACAAAACAGACAAAAGTCCCTGCCCTCATGTAGTTCATGTCCATAATCTAATAATGGACAGCAATCAAAGAAAAAGAAACAGCAAAAAAAAAATGTGTAGAATGTCAGACTGTAACAAATGCTGTGGAGAAAAAACTGTTAGGAAGAATGGTAAAGAGTGTTGAGCAGTGGAGCCTTGCAGTTTTAAATAAGGTGGTCAAGGAAGTCCTCATTGAAGATGACATTTTTAGAAATGTTTAAATTAATTTTATTTTAAAGTGTCCTAAATTTACAAGCACTCTGTACCCACTGTTGAGGATTGAACCACATCCCCCACAACCCCTGGTCCTGTGGGTGTGAACCCATTTGTTAATAGGACCTTTGAAGATGTTTTTAGTTAAGGTGTGCCCAGAGTGAATGAGGGAGGGCCTGGATCCAATAAGGCTGAAGTCCTTATAAGCAAAGGAAATTGGACATGGAAGGAGAAGCCACAGAGAGCAGCCAGAAGCTGGAAGTTAATGGAAACTAGAAAAGAAAGGAGAAGACGCCACATGTGCATTGCCATGTGATAGGAAAGCCAAGGAGCTCCAAAGATTGCCAGCCAGCAGAAGATACAGACCCTGGGGAGGAAGTAAGCCTTCAAGCCTCTGAAACCTTGAGCCAATAAATTCCTGTTGTTAAGCCAACCTATTGTGTGGTATTCATTATAGCAGCCAGGAAACTAAAACACCCACCAAGCAACAACTCTCTCTTCCCCCCACTTCCTCCATCTCTGGTAAGCTCCAAACTTCCCTTCCAGCTCTATGAACTTGCTATTTCTAGATATTTCACAAAGTGACATCATACAGTATTTGCCCATATGTGCCTTGTTTATTTCACTCAGTATAATGTTTTCATGGTTCATCTAAGCTATACCAAGTATCAGAACTTCTTATAACCAAATAATATTCCATTATGAGTATGAACATTTTGTTTATCCTTTCATCCGTTAATGAACACTTGGGTTGTTTCCACATTTTGGCTATTATGCTGTAATGAAAACTGATGTAGAAGTATCTGCCTCCCTGTTTTCAATTTCTTTGTATATCTAGAAGTGGAATTGCCAGGTCATAGGGTAATTCTATGTTTAACCTTTTGAGTTTTCCACAGTGGCTGCACCATTTTACATTGCCACCAACAATGCAAGAGAGTTCCAATTTCTCTGCATCCTTCCAACACTTCTTAATCTCTGTTTGTTTCATAATAACAATCCCTGTGGATAGGAATTGGTATCTTATTGTGGTTTTTATTTTATTAGAGAAGTTGTGAGCTTACAAAACAATCATGCATAATATGCAGAATCATTGTGGTTTTGATTTACATTTCCCTAATGGCTAATGATATGACCATCTTTTCATGTATTTACTGGCCATTTGTATGTCCTCAAAGAAGATGACCTTTGAGCAAAGACCAGGAGAGGTGATGGAGGGAACCCTGTGTCAAGACAAAGAGGACACAGGCTCTAAGGCTTTGAGGTGGGCTCCAATGTGGCTGGAGCAGAGTAAGCAGGGGAAGAGACTTCTCAGAGAAGAGAGGAGGGGCCAAATGTGTAAGGCCTTTTGTAGTAACTGTAGAGTAACTAAGGAATGCAAATACAAAGAAATTGCAATTACTTTGACTTTTACTCTGAGTGTATAGTTAGCCATTTGAAGGATTCAAGTGGAGTCATGAAATCACCTGACATATTTTTAAGAATGACTCTGGCTACTCCACGAGGGGAAAGTATCTACCTAAATGCAGCCATGAGCAGGAGATTCCAGATTCTAGCCATCATGGTCTATGTCTGCTCCTTCTGAAGGGGAAACAATGCACCTGGTTGTTCTCTAATTAACAGAGCTCCTGCCCTGCCTCCACCCCTCTGGTTCCATTGTCAATGTGTCGCAGATCTTCAGGCTGGCTTTCGGTCCCAAGATGGTTTAGCTTGCTGAGCATGGCTGGAGGGAGGCAGGAAAAGGGCAAGGAGCCAATTAAATTGAAATGGAATCTGGTCTTTGGAGGTCCCTTGTCAGGTTGAAGAGTATTGGATGCTCCCAAAAATGACAGATGCTTCTTTATTTGGGCTGCTCTCAGAGGTTAGAGGTCATTTGTAAATAAGATTTGCTCCATTTGGTATGGCAAGTCCTGTTCTCTGTGCTTTTTTTTTTAATCCCTGAGTCTTTTTCCCTGTGTTTTGACATGCTCACTGCCAGCAGAAAGGCTATTTGGTCTGGTATGAATATTCCAAATCTTTGGGGACAGCTGAAGTAACAACCCACAGCGAGAGGTTCGGTAAGAGCACTGATAATCCATTTACACAGTGCTGAAACAACCCAAATAGGATTAAAATCAGCAGAAAAACTGATGTGATGAATGAATGAATCCATGATGGAATGAATGTGTAGATTATCAAAAGCTCAAAAATTATTTCCCCTGATTTTAATTGGAGAAAGGGAGTAAGCTCAATTCTATTATTTAGCCTTTTATGTTGTTGGTCTAAGTAAATTTAGTCTTTATATAGATGATACTCCACGGAATGTAATCTTCAAGTAGATTATCACCCATTCTGAGTGTAAACACAAATTTTAATCTAAAACAGAGGATTTTAACCGAGGTCATTGAAGTCATATGAATCGATGAACTGCTTAAAATGTGTTTGGTTTAATATATTTAGTTAACACCCAATTATAAAGAAAGTTCCTACTGTGTAGCAATCATTGTTCTAATGTTTTAGAAATACTGTCTCATTTAATCTCACAACTCTAGGAGCAAGGTATTATTATTATCCCCATACAGATAAGGTAGTAGAGATACTGTTAAGTAAGTGTTTTAGTTTCTTAGGCTGCTGAAGCAAATATCATGAAACCGGTACGGTTAAACAATGGGAATTTATTAGCTTAAAGTTTGGAGGCTAAAAGAATGTCCAAAGTAAGCCATCATCAAGGTAACGCTTTCTCCCTGAAGATTGTGGCATTCCAGGACAGGCTGCCCGCAATCCTTGGCTCCTCTGTCACATGGCAAGGTACCTGGGAGCATCTTCTGGTCTCTCCCTTCTCCTCCGGGTTCAGCTGATGTAGCTTCCTGCTTCCTGTGGCTTTTTCTCTCTCTCTGAATTTCATCCTGCTTATAAGGACTCCAGTTATAGGATTAAGACCCATCCTGATTGAGGTGGGCCACACCTTGACTGAAATAGCTTCATCCAAAGGTCCTACTTAAAATGAGTTCACACCCACAGGAATGGGTTAAATTTAAGAATAGGTTTTTCTGGTATGCATACAACTTCAAACCACTACATTAAGGTTTACAGGTAGTAAATGGCAGAACTGGGATTTGAACCCACATATATGGATCCAATTATATGCAAAATGTCATGAGAGGTGTGGGAGCGGACCTGGATGTGGAGTTGTTTTTTTGGTTTTGTTTTATAAAGAAGGGTATGTTGAAAGGAATTAGGAGTATTTCCTAGAATCCAAGGGCAACAGAGCAGCTAGCTTCATGAGGGATTGGAACCAAGGAATGAAAAGCATCGGGAGCCTTTGTAGCCATCTATCTGGACTCTTAGCTCTTCTTTGTTTTCTCTGCAAGACTAACCCACTCAACAGCTTGAAACATGGCTCATCATAGCTGACTACCACAGCAGCCTCAGCTTCTTAGCCACTTCCAGCTGACTCTCACATTTACCTCTTATCAGATTCCCCCAGTCATCTGTGACTCTAAAGATAATAATGACTACCCTAAGTGGACAGGGATTAAAAAGTTTAGTTTTCAGAAGCTTCCTTGGAAATCTTGTATTGCACTGCAGCAGACTATTCAGAACCCTCATTCCATGTTCTCTCCTTTATGCTGTGAGAGTCATGGCAGTGAACCTGGGCCTAGAGAAGGCAAAAGCGTGTGCTTTAGCCCAAGAATGACAGCAATGCAATTCTAGCAAAACCCATTTTACACCTTGAAATCGTATTTTCCCCTTTGATAAAACCAATATTATAAATCATGTCAATATCACCATATTTTGAATGTATAACAGTGATTTCAGTAGCAGATGAAGATTGTGGTTAATAGTATAAATATAAGAATGTTCTTCTTTTACAAAGTGCTGGCAATATGGTGACACAGGGAAATTACAACTAATGTAACTTATGGATTGTAGTTAACAGTAATATTGTGATATTTCTGCAGCAAAGAAGGTATTATATCAATTCTAAGGGACAACAATAAGGGGGTATAAGGAGGTATGGGATTTTTCCTTTTGGAGTAATGAAAACGTTCTAAAATTGAATGAAGTGATGACAGCACAACTCTGTGATGAAAATGAGACTCACTGAGTGTACACTTTAAATGGATTGTACAAAGCGTGGGACTATATAACACAGGGAGTCCAGTGGTAGAAGATGGACTATGGTTAACAGAACAAATATGAGAATGTTCACTCATGAACTATAACACATGTATAATACTAAGACCGGGTGTTAATAATGGAGTGGGTTGTGGAAGAAATACACCAAATATGTATTTACGGGCTATAGTTATAGTAATACTTTGATGATGCTTTCATAGTTTGTGACAAATGTTTCACAACAATGCAAGGCGGTGGTGGTGGGGAGATATATGGGAGCCTTGTATGATGATATGTATGTTTGTTTTGTAAGTTCACAACTTATACTATACACTTATTGCTTATGTTTGTTCATGTATGAATGATATACTTCAATAAAATTTTTGGAAATCATCATGATTTTCCTATGTATCCTCATTGTCCAAAAAGTGCTAACATTCCCTAAGGGCAGAGCACTGTATCCATGAATCCTTAGGTGCGCTGATGCATTCCACCTCCAACATATGAAGGGCTTTCCACATTTAAACTGTTGATTTTGTGGGCTTTTTTTTTTTCATAAATAACTCACGTACATATGCACACAGTCCTCAGCAACCAAAACCTTATATTTACAACTGGCCTACTTACTACAAACAATGTAGACTCTCATGACAATTATCAACTGAATCAGTTGGCACCAGGCCAGTGTAATCTAAAATACTAAGAAAAAATGATGTACTGAGTCATGAGGTGGAATAATTTTTTATTGCATGGCTTTCTGAGCAGAAATACAAAGAATGTTTCTCCACCAAAGATACTATTTTGGCCAAGGCAGCATCTCTCTTTGAAAAGCTAAGAATAAAGGTGGTGAGACATCAAGAAAGGAGTTTTCAGCATGAGTAAGGGATGATTTGAGTTCTTTAAGAAAAGATGGCTAGAAACTAGGGGAAAACTGCAAATGCAGAAAAAGAAACATGGGAAGAATCTTCCAAGGAACTGAGCTGAAACTGTTGAAGTGACTAGTAATTGCAAAGAGTCTTTCACATCACAAAACAAGGATCAAGATTTCCTGGTCAAAGCCTGATTACAGAGGCTTTCATGCATATTGACTCATAAGAAAAGTTTAGAGAGTTGACTTTAATTTGAATTCAGTTCAAAGGACCCTGGAGCAAAGAACGGTGCTTAAGAAGCTTATTAGAGAGATATTTGCCAGGAAAGGAAGCCAGCGCTTTCATTTCAAACTTCATTGCACTCAGATTTTTTTAAGCCTCTTTAAAAAGAAAGAAAAAATTACAATGTAGTCTCCACATTCAGTATTCGATTTTTACTTCTTAATAAATGTTTGCAAAAGCACATATTCAGAGTTTATATTTCCCCTTCATTTACTTTCATGATTAGTTGGTAGTGGCATTTTTAATACTGGTACACCAAGAGTTTCCATAAGGGAAATACCAATTTGTAACATCACACCTATGGGAAATAAGGGCTTATATTCAATGACAACTCGATTTGCCAGTAGAAAACAATTAGGTTGCAAGTTGCAGCTCAAGTATACTCAAAGTTGCCGTAAGATCACCATCACCGTGGGAGGAGTTATAGAACATTCCAGAATCTTGACTCCAGGATAAATGTACTTCTTCCTCCCATTTCTTAATGCTGCAATTCAATATGTAAATGGAAAAAAAGTCCATCCACCAGGATAGCTCTGTATTTCTTGAAATGGCAGAATCATAGACTTTGGAGAACAAGCGATCTGCATTTGAATGCTAACGTGGCCCCTTATGAGCTGTTTGACCTTCAGCAAGTCACTTAACCTCCTGGGACTGGTCTCTTCATTTGTGAAATGGTGGTAATAATATCTGCCTTGCAATGTGATGGTAAGTATTAGAGATAATCCACTCAACAGCTCCTGGCACATAGGAAAGACCAAATAAGTGGTGTCAAAAGTTATTCTGTTTTTAATGAGAAGGATAATAACGCTTTTATTAGAAGTTTGGGTTAATTTTCATACAACCTCTTTGCTCTTTGCATATGTATCTTTGGAATGCCCATACCATTCCAGTCCATTGTTAAAAATTCAAGTTCTTATTTAATAATTTCTCTCAATTCAACTCAGCAACTCTTCAGCAAGCACTACTTAGGCACAGACAGAGGGGGCAAGGTGCAAAAAAATGCAAATAATGGATTGGTCTTTGCCCTCAAGGAATGAATCTAATTTTGTATTGATTGTGCTTGCTTTTTTGCTTTGTTCCAGTTCAGAGGTCTCCCCTGAATCGCAGTCCTATGGAGTTTATTTATTAATTTGTAAGTTCATTTTTTTATTCAACAAGCATTTAAGTTCCTACTCTGTGCCAGCACTGTTTTAGATCTTGAACAAGCTCCCTGTCCTCAAGGAGCTCTCTAGAGGCAACACAAAGTAAACAGGTAATGAGAACATGGGGTGATTAATGCAATGCTGAGGTTGGGCCTTGGGTACTGTCCAATTTAGTTTTCAGAGGGAAATGGCACAAGGGATGCCAGATATGTACATTCTTCCCAGACCGGGCTTCCACTGGAGTATCTCTCTGCTTCCTAGACTGTGGAGGCCGGACTGTAAATAATAAAAGACTTAAGAAGCCCTCCTTATTTCTTTAGCCTCTAGACCGAGTTCCCAACCACTCTAAGCAATGAGATGCTTGCTTGCTTTCCCCTTCACCTCACCCTAGCCCCACATGGCCCCTCCAATCTGAGACCCCACCATACACAGAGCAAATCCAACCTGTTTGTTCACTCCAGACCCAACAACCCACCTTATGCCTTGTGTCCCGTTTTGAGTACATACCAGAGAGCCCTTCCTAGAAGTTCTAGTAGAAAATAGAACAGGGTATGTGACTGGGCATCAAAAGAATTCATGAAGTAACTTCGTTTATCATGGTGGTTCCCAGCCTAGGCTCTGAAGTCCAAAAGCTGTTGGTTCCAATTTGGACTCTGCCCTCTGTGAACTGTGTGATATTAGAGAAGATGTTTAAACTCTCTGAGCCTTAGTTTCCTCTTCTGTAATATGGAAATACTATAACAATAGTTCTTAGCTCCCAGGGCTCTGTGAGGATAAATAAATTAAAGCTTCAAAGGCCTTAGCATAGTGTTTGACATTTGATAGGCCCTTCAGTCAATTTACTTTTGTTAGATAAGAGGTTCTCCAAAAATGCTGCGCTTTGGAATGAAACATCCTGAGTTGAGTGAAGCTTGAGCTTTCTTCCGGGGAGGTGGTTCTTGGAGATCTAGACCCTTTTCCACAGGAAGAGGGGAAAGAAGGAGACAGAAAGAAAGAGTGCATGAACTACATGAGAGGAGATGGAAAACACTGGAGAGTCACATGCACTCCCAAGA
The DNA here is from genome assembly GCA_029593785.1 of Cabassous unicinctus. Lineage (NCBI taxonomy): Eukaryota > Metazoa > Chordata > Mammalia > Cingulata > Chlamyphoridae > Cabassous > Cabassous unicinctus. The sequence goes on from JAQZBX010108075.1 coordinate 8,950, forward strand.
AGACACACTATGCCTTACCACCCAACTTTATCGATATTTTTTTTCACATCAGACAGGTAATGTGCTGATGTCATAACAAGGTTTGAGGGAGGCACATCTCATACAAAAGCATGAACACCCCATTTATCATGCTTATGAACCACAAGAGGATCAACTTTATTAAATTTTACATTATGTCATTTTAGCTCTAGATTTTTTTGTGGAAAGAAGTTAGAGATATATTTGAAGTTTATTGGGCATTCCTCTCGAATCCCACTTCCTTCCCTCCTTACATAACTGTCATCCTAAAATTGGTGTAATTATTCCCTTGCATGTTTTTGTACTATACTAAGTATATGTAAAATCTGTAAACAATATGTAGTATTGTTTTGCATATTTTAAAACTTACATATATAGTATTTATAACAGAGACTCAATATTTTACTTTTCTTCCTTGATAGAGCATGTAGTTTATTCTGGGCAACAATGAACCCAACTAAAGTTCTACACTTCCCACCTTCCCTTGCAGCTATAGGGCAGCCAATGAGATGAAAGCAAAAGTCTTTGGGCAGCACTTCTGGGAAGACTCCTTAGAGAGAGTCCACTCAGCTGGCAGGAGTAATTTTTGTTGTTGTTTTTTTTTACTTTTTATTGTGGAAAGATACATAAAACTCCAACTTTCTTATTTTAACCACTGTCAAGTGTACAATTCAGTGGTAGTAATTACATTCACAATTTTGTGCTGCCATCACCAATACTTTCTGTTCTTCTTCCCGTTTTCCGTCTTTCTTCTTGGAACGTGATTGTGATGGTTGATTTCCATAGCCCTTTAGTTCATGATACCACCTTGAGGTTGAAAACCAATGCTAAGGATGGTGAAGTAGAAAGACCCGGGTCCCTGATGACCTTGGATCTTCAGTATCAACCTTGGACTATTTTGTTATGTCCCCTTTTGTGTTATCGTTAAATGTAGTTGAACCTAACTCTAAATAATAGGGAATTAAAATGTGTGTATCATTTCCAAATTGAATTTTTTGTTCAGTGTTATAGTTTTGTTGCTCAGTATTCTGTTTAGTTTACAAGGCAGCTGAAGTGTTTAAAACAACAATTCTGGAGTTAGAATGACTGGTTCACAGCCCAACTCTGCCACTGACTTAACTATGAGACCTTGGGCAATAACTTAAATTTCTCTGTACCTTAGTTATCAAAGGAATAAAGAGTTTAATATTCACATACAAAATGTTTAGAATAATGCCTATAGCAAAATAATAATTCACCCTTATTGAGATTTATTAACTATTATTATGCTATTTATCCATGATGGTACAGTTCCATAATGATATAGATTTTAATGGCCATAAATCCCATTTTATGAATATTCAACAGCTTATTTTTCCATTATACTGTTTGATGGACAATTAAGTTGTTTCCAGTTTTTAACTGTTACTAAGTGGTGATGCAATGAACATTTCTGAATATGACTCATTGTTCACACATGTGCATGTTTCTCCACGGTATCTACCTTAGCAGTAGAAAGGCTAAGTCTAAGAGCACATGTATCTTTAACTTGGCTTCATAAAAACTAAACTGCTTTCCAAAGTGGTCATAGTAATTTGTATATGAAAGTTCCCATTGCTTCTCAGCCCAGTTTAGTTAGA
>JAQZBX010108076.1:0-10586 GCA_029593785.1 Cabassous unicinctus
TAAAACATCTGCCTTTTGATTTTTAGGCAGAGAGGTAGTTTTTCTGACACCTGCTAATTCCGCAATTCCCTGATGATCCCAAGGATGCAACTTACTTTTTTGTTGTTGTTCTTTGTTTTTTTCTTTTTTTTTTAACTGCTCGTCAGGAGCTCCTTCATCCGCTGCACACTGACTGAAAGAGAACTTGCATTTCCAGGTCCCAGTTTGGGCACCAAAGGTTGATGTTCAGGAACTGGGTCCATGAAAAAGTTGCCATGGATGAGAAAAGATGAGACAGAGACAAGAGATAGCCAGGGTCATGGGGCCCTCCATACATAAGGAGGAGAGTGCCGCTGCATAAAGTATTGTGGCTTTTATTTAGCTTTAGAACAAAGAAAATACGTGTGCACATGTGCAAGGGTAATAGATATGTGACAGGTTACATGTTACTAAAGTCAGCAAGTTTTTAGGGTTAATGGTTCACTTCTCTTTACATTCCTGCACATGACAGGCCTTGTTAATCATTATCTAACATATACAAGATACACTCTCAGAAGCAAAGAATACTTCTCCATCAGGCTTCTACCAGATCTTATCTTAGCGTCTTTAGAGACACCTGTCCCATACATATCAAGTCTTTGGCCTTGCATTTGGCCTGCATTCTTTCAGTAGTTATGGCCTTTAATTGAACTCCTTCAACAGACATGGCTAGTGATAATAGTGTGATGATATTATCTCATAATCTGTACAAATATTCCACCATGGATTGGTCTGTTGGTGAAGGGGTATTGGATAGGAATTCTACATATGTGCATGATTGTTTTGTAAGATCACAACCTCTGTAATAAAAGTATATATTTTTAAAAATAGGGTAGGTTTGGGGGGGGAAATACACCAAATGTAAGATTGGGACTATAGTTAATAGTAATATTTTGACAATGCTCTTTCATAGTTTTTAACAAATGTTTCACAAAAATGCAGGGTGTTGTTGACATATGGGACCCCTGTATAATGTTATGCATGTTTATTTTGTAAGTTCACAACTTTTACTACACACTTATTGTTTATGCATGTTCATGTATGAATGATATATTTCAATAAAAAATAAATTGAAAAAAGGATATAGATGCAAATAGAAATATATAGTTATGAGTTCAGGAAGTAGTATGTGATGGCCAAAGTAGAGAAGACAAAGATAAAGACAATGCTCTATGGAAGCCTAGAGGAAAAAAGACTCTTTGAAGAGAAAGAATATCAATATTGGGAAAAAAATTAAAAGAAGATTAAAATTATGTACTTTGGTAAGTAAAAAAAATTATGAGTGTTTGTGTTTAACATTGAATTGCTCTCCATCAGCTTTTATTTCTTAAATTACCTTTTGCTCTTCATCTAAAATACAGACTGAAAACATGAAGAATTTGTTGATCAACCTGGCCTAAAAGAAAAGAGAAAATACTTGGTTAATTAAAATTCATAATGAATTACTGAGAGTAGCTTGAGACACATTTTAGAAGTCATTCATTTCCATACCATAATAATTATGTTCAAATGTCCAGCTATCAGAAAATTACTATTATCAATAATAACTATTCTCAACATTTGCTATGTATTAAATGAGAAATAGTGATAAAGAGAAACATTATTATTCAAGTTTTGTACAGCTGTTAAAATGGAAGATCATGGATTAAGATACAAAAGGTTATTTTCAGCAGTTGTCCTCTTAAAATTACAAAATTTTTTACAAGCAATTAAGCCAAATTATTTCTTTAAAAAAGTAAATTATCTCAAGAAAATTCATTTCCTCAATATATTCATCATCAATCACATAAATGATTAAATTTTAGGTAGACACTATATAAGAATGTTTTTATCTTGAGGGTATTGAGAGAATTATTTCCAATTTTTAAAATTATCATGTAAATGACCTATGTATTAATAAAAACAAAAGTAAAAGGACAAAAGAAAGGCATCTCCAGTAGTGTCTAGAGGAGTTCCCTGGGGAAAAAAAGGTACTTTATAAGATAGGCCTTAGCAGGAGATGAAGAAATGAGACAGGTTATTCCTAGCAGAGGAAGCAGCGAGAACAGAAGCAAGAAGGAGTATAAATGCAATAATTAGAGTTCAGCTTTCCAAATCATGTGTGTTAATAAGGCAAACAGATATGGTTGAAAAAAAAATGACATTTTTCCTGGACATTCCATGCACATTCAAATAATTATGAAGCAATCTGTTATGAATTATTCTTATTTATACAAATTACACCACTGGCAACTATTAAGGGAAAGCATATATTTAAAACATCTAAACCAGAATTTTATCATGTTTTTGGATTACTGTGCAAAATTCAACAATCATACATACCATCTATCCACCAGAATACACTGCAAAAGAAAACACATGTCTTATGTCATTATAAGAACTCGCTCTTTAAATGCAATTATGTTTAATCATATTAGATATTTTTAACAAAAGATATATTTTAATTGAAAAGATTTTCAATGCTAAATAATCACTGTACTCCTTTTTAGTCTTTGGCTATTTTCTCTATATGAAAATTAAAAAGGCTGGAAGAAAGCTCTTTTGGTCTCAAAAGAGACCAAAGTGAATTAAAATATATCTAACAGAAAATATAACTTTAAATATTAAAACTATATATTCTTTTCATCTTTCTAAGTTGTCAAGCAGTATGCCAAATGCATTTAGAATCTCATTTTTCTTTAAGAAGACATAAAAATATTCCCACAAGCAAGAACAATGCTCAACATTTTTATCATCATGCTGAAGCGAGCACACTGATACTCAATTCCTCTCTGCATGGACCACACTCTACCCCACATTTTATGATTGTTTAAATTGCAATATTGATAAAGTTTTGATTAGAAAAGATTTTGCAGCATTTTAAGTTACTGTATTGAAAGTTCCTCTTTAGTTCAATCTACTTGTTTTAAATATTTTCCCAAGTATTAAACATAGTGCCATATAATAATTAATCAACACCTGATTCCGTGGAATACTTATGCGTTCTGCACCCTGCAGGAAAGTACCTAAAGATTATGAGGAATCCTCAGCGATATCTGAGCTCTATGAATACCATTTCCCCATGGATCACCAATTTGTATGTCATACAAATGTTCTCTGCAGTCATTAAATAAAATAATAAAAATAATAATATGTATAACTACTTCTTTTAAATTTGTCTCCAGAGAATAGATTGCCCTAATACATGTATGACTTCCCACAAATGCTTATTATGAAATCTTAGATAAATATAAGAATTTGGAAGCAGAAAGAGAAAATATTATTTCAAGTAGGATTAAAAATTGAGACTATAAGAGGGAGAACATATACTAACAAAAATTTTACCTTAAATTATGTGCCATTATTAATTCTCCATTCCTGCTTAACATACACAGCCTCTATGATCTTCAGTTTCTTTTCTGCAAGCTGCCTTTGTAATATTGTCTAGTGGATCAAAAAACAGTATTTCATCATTATTAAGTATTCTGAAATTTTTCCATATTAATAGAATATTCATCTATATATAAGACTAACTAGAAAGAAAATCCATTTTCCTAGCCTTCCTTGCAACTTGATTTGGCCATGTGACTTGTATTCACCAAAGGATGTCAATTGAAATAATTTAATTTCCAGTGATTTCCCTGAGAAAAGGCATTTGTTCTCCTCTTCCTCTTTACTCCTCTTATTGCTATTATGCAGATATGAAATTATACCATCCTGAGCCATGAAAATGAACAAATACACTAGGGATAGCTACACAACAAGATAGAACACACCCAAGTTCCTTTCTCCATAGCATTGCATACAAGCAAATAAGATACAATGGATTTACGGAACAATTTCAATACATTGAATATTTAAATGAGATTTTTTTTTAAAAAGAAAATTTTACCTCATTCAAACCACTGTATATTTGTCTTTCTGATAAAAGTTTTCTATTGTCAGAAACTGAGAGGGTCTGAAATTTTACCCTACTTGCAGTGTACCTGATTAACCTCCTTACATTTTGTGGATACTGAACACACAAGACTGCAGGGTCAGAGTCAAAAGATTTTATTCCAGCAGGAAGCAGGAGCTTCATATTCTCATCAGTTGCCCTTTTCCCTCAAGTCCTATGGAGCACCAGACGAATGGTAGTCCTTAGTGGATGTTGTAGATATGATGAGCCTGAGTTGCAGATGAGGAACACCTAGTTTACAAATTCCTAAACTTTTAAAAGGGCTGCATGAAAATGTCCCACATTTTGTCACTGGGAATATTTCTTTATTATCCTGGGCAGTAAACAATCTGTGTTCTGCCAAAGAGAGAGACACTTTTTCTATCTTTTAAGGCCATCCTGGTCAAAAGCTGGCACAAAATATGTAGAAATGCCATGCACAATTGCTTCCCAAAACTCTTCACTTCCCTTCTAAACCAACATGGTTTTTGGTGAATTTTCCAATAAATACTACACTGTATTGATTGCTCTTATTTAGCTGAAGCTTTTGTTTACCATCCCTATTATGCAAGCCAGAATGTTCCAAGAGGGAGGCAAGCTAATGACTGGCCTTCCCACAACAAGTCCAGCACCAAGTGTGCACGAAGTCCAAAGAAAAGGAATTGCTTACAATTTTTGGAGGCCGCCCACATTAAATTGTTAACCTATACAATAATTAGAGTATAGGTTAACAATTCCTCCAATGTAGCCTACCAGCTGGCTGGGAAGCCTTGGACTTTCTCATTCAGCACCTTGTTTTTGGTACATCTCCTTGAGAGCAGTTAATTCAATCTGTGCTATTAGTCCACTATTCCTTCTCCTGCACGCCCCCAATCACAATACCTCAGAATGTCTTTCCTATCTCCCATTTTCTGTCACTATTTCTATGTGGCAATTTAATCTATAAAGCATCAACAGAGCTATTTTTACTGCCCCATTGTATATTATCTCTCTATTCCTTGAGAAGGTCATTGTCAGTCATCTTTCCTTGTTAGCTATCCTGTGTGAGTCCAATGAACTGGAGAGTAGGTGTTGCAAGTCTGTTGATATTCAGGGCCCAACTAACACATGGACAGTCCAAAGATTTAAGTCTCTTGGACACACAGCTATCAACTCTAGTACTAACTATAGATCCAAATAGAGGGGCAGCTGAGCCATATGTAAGGAAAGCACAACTGAGTCCAAATCTAACACACTGGGGAGTGTAATTTCCAAAGCAGGGCCCATTGGGAGGTCCCAAACCTCTGAGCTGTCTACCCTGCCTATAATATGTGGAAGTGTACAGAGCTTTTTGAGGCAATATTTACTTTGGCAGTGAATGAGATCCTGCTGAGATGTGCATAAGAGTAATCTCTAGGATGAACTCCTTACTCACTTTGAAGTCTCTTTGCCATATAAAGTCATTTGTCTTTACCCTTTCCCCCTTTTGGTCAAGGTCTTTTTCCAGATGCATTGTTAGTTGGTGCTTGGTAGTAATTAGACATTGCCAGGGAGGCTTATTCCCAGGAGTCATGTTCCATGTTGGTGGGGAGGTAATGCATTTATATGCTGAGTTTGGTTTAGACAGAGGCAGCATTTCAGCAAAAAGGAGGCTTTCAGGAGGTAACTCTTAGGCATTCTGTAATACTAGGCTAACTTTCAATTTCAAAAGTAAATGTTCATAAGTACAGTCATCAATATTAAGGGTCCATCATTGGTACATCCTCCTTCCCTAGTCACTGCCTCTGTATTTGGGGGATACTTGTTGTCCCATTGGAGTATGTGGCAGAGCTCCCCAGGATGGGAATTCAATATTATTTCAGTTAGTGTGTGAATCTTCACCCACTGTGATAATTCCCCATGAACATTTGAAAATATTCATGTGCCTTATAGTTATGCCCTGAAGGAACCTCCTCCCATCACTGACACCCCACACCAGTGATCCTCTGCCACAGTGGTAACCCTTCTGTGATCCAAAACTTCTTAAAATATGAAGCCAGCAAAATAACCAATTACAATTAATAAGAAATGAAATAATAATGATAGTTTTAAAAATAAGAAATAAAATGCAGACATTTTTTAAAAAATTTGAATAATAAAAAATAATTTAAAAACATAAAATTAAAAAAAATATATTTTGACCTTATGTCTTTCATCCCTGTAAGATCTGTTGTCTTGTTTGTACAGTGACATTTTTTTCTGTATATTCCCCCAGGGACTTATTTTATTCATTTTGTTTTCAAAGAAGCTTTAGGTTACAGAAAAGTCAGGTACAGAATATAGGAGATTTCCATATATCCAACATCCTCCCCCTTTTCTCCTTTCCCATATTAATAACATTTTCCATGTAGATGTTACATTTGTTTTAATTCATGTACAAATATTGAAACATTGCTACTAACCATGGTCAATGATTTACATTATGGCTTACATTTTCAACCATAAACTTTTATAGACTTTGATGAAATTTAACATGGCCTGTTTCCATCATTGCAAGATCATGTAGAAAAATACCATCACCCCAAAAATTCCCTATGTTCCATCTATTCTGTTTCTTGCAAGCCCTCCCTTCAGGACCTATGGCAACCAACAAGCTTCAATCCTTGAAGAACAAGATTCACAGGTACTTGCAACAACATTGAGGGCTTGACATACTGACCTGTCCTCCTCTATTAAGCACTGCCTATGCTGTCTGAAGACTCCTGTCCCTCTATGTGAGAACATCACAGGACTCCCCAGGATGGGATTCCAATGCCTATCTGCTCATTTATATGGTTCTGAACCCACTGATACAACACACTATGGCAAGATGAACACTGACACAATCCCTAGAATCCTACCCTAGGTGCACCCTTTTGAGCATCTCTTCATGTACTTATTAGTCTTTTGTATTTCATCTTTCGAGACGTGTCTATTCAAATCACTTGCCCATTTTTAAAATGTGTTGTTTGTCTTATTTTCAAGGTGTAGGATTTCTTTATACATGCCGGATATTAGACCCCAATCAGATATATCATTACCACATATTTTCTCCTGTTGAGTAGGCTGCCTTTTCACTTTTTTGACAAAGTCCTTTGAGGTTCAAAAGTTTTCAATTTTGAGAAGGTCCTATTTATCTAGTTTTTCTTTCATTGCTCGTGCTTTGGCTATAAATTTCATGAAACCATTTCCTACTACAAGGCCTTGTACATACTTCCCTATATTATCTTCCAGGATATTTATGGTGTTAGCTCTAATATTTAGATCTTGGATCCACCTTGTGTTAATTTTTGTATAAGGTGTGAGATGGTGTTCCTATCTTAATCTTTTGAATATGGATATCCGGTTTTTCAGTCACCATTTGTTGAAGAGGTCATTCTCTCCCAGTTGAGTGGGATTGGTGGCCTTGTCAAATATCAGTTGATCCGGTTCCATTGGTCAGGATGTCTATCCTTGTTCCAATACCATGCAGTTTTGACCACTCTAGCTTTGTAGTATGTTTTAAAGTCAGGCAATGTGATACCTATGGTTTCATTTTTTTTTTTTTCAATATATCTTTGGCTATTTGGGGACTCTTGTTCTTCCAAACAACTTTCATAGTTAGCTTTTCCAATTTAGTAAAAAATGCTGTGGTAACTTTTACTGGAATTAAATCAGTTTGGGTAAGATAGATGTTTAGTTTTCCTATCCATGAACAGGGAATATTCTTCCATTTATTTTGGTCTTCTTTGATATACTTTAACTGTGTTGTGAGTTTTCTGAGTACAAGTTGTTTACATCTTTAGTTAAATTTATTCCAAGATATTTGATTCTTGTAGTTGCTATTGTAAATGGGATTTTTTTTCTTGATTTCCTCCTCAGATTGCTTATTATTGCTGTACAGAAATGCTACTGATTTTTGCACATTGATCTTATAACCTGCCACTTTACTCAACTCATCTATAAGCCCTAGAAAGTTTGTTGCTTATTTCTCAGGGCTTTCTATGATCATGCCATCTCAAATAGTGAATTTTTTCCTTATTCCTATATAGTTTGGACGCCTTCTGTATCTTTTTCTTGCCTAAGTGCTCCAGCAAGTACTTCTAACACAATATTGAATAAAAGCAGTGATAATGGGCTTCTTTGATTTGTTCCAGACCTTAGAGGGAAAGCTTTTAGGATTTCACCATTGAATATGATGTTAGCTCCCAGCTAATATCATATATACCCTGTATCATGTTCAGGAAGTTTCCTTCTATTCCAATCTTTTGAAGAGTTCTTATTAAGAAAGGGTACTGTATTTTGTTGAAAGCTTTTCCTATATCAATAAACATGATCATGTGATTTTTTTTCTTTTGATCTGTTTATGTGGTGTACTACATTGATTTTCTTACATTGTACCATCCTTGCATACCAGGGATGAAACCCACATGGTCATGGTGTATAATTCGTTTGACATTTTGTTCAATGTGTTTAGCAAGTGTTTTATTGATGATTTTAGCATCTAGGTTCATTAGAGAGATTGGTCTATAGTTATCCTTTTTTGTGGTGTCTTTGTTTGTCTTTGGATTTACGGTGATGTTGGCATCATAGAATGAATTAGGCAATGCTCCCTCCACTTCTATTTTTTAGAAGCGCACATGCAGGTTTGGTATTTCTGGAATGTTTGGTAGAATTCACCTATGAAGCCATCTGGTTCTGGTTTCTTCTTAGTTGGGAGGTTTTTGATGACTGATTCAAGCTCATTGCTTGTGATTGCTCTGTTGAGTTCTTCAATTTCTTCTTTTGTCAATGTAGACTGCTTGTGAGTTTGTAGGAATTTGTGGATTTCATCTAAATTATCCATCTTGTTAACATACAAGTTTTCAAAATATCTTCTTAAATTATTCTTTAGTTCTGTGGGGTCAGTGGTGATATTCCCTCCCTCATTGTTTATTTTATGTATTTGCATCTTTCTATATTTTTTGTTAGTCTTGGTAAGGGTTTGTCAATTTTATTAATCTTCTAAAAGAAAGAGCTTTTGGTTTTGTTTATATTTTCCTATGTTTTCTTATTTTCAATTTCATTTAGTTTGGATCTAATCTTCATTATTTCCTTCCTTCTATTTCCTTTGGGGTTAGTTTGTTGTTCTTTCTGTAATTCTTCCAAGTGTACAGTTAGGTTTTTGATTTTAGCTATTTCTTCTTTTTTAAGACAGGCATTTATAGCTATTAATTTTCCTCTCAGGACAGCTCTTGCTGCATCTCATAGGTCTTGTTAAGTTTTGTTGTCCTTTTCATTCATTTCAAGGTATTTACTGATTTCTGTTTCAATTTCCTCCTTGTCCCACTAATTGTTTAAGAATGTGTTGTTTAACTTCCATGTCTTTGTGTGTAATCTGCTTCCCTGCCTCTTACTGATTTTCAGCTTCATTCCATTGTTGTCAGAGAAATTTGTATAATTTCAATCTTTCTGAATTCATTGAGAGTTGTTCTGTGGCTTAGCATGTAGTCTGTCCTGGAGACTGATTCATGTGCACTGGAGAAGAATATATATCTAACTGTATTTGGTTATAAAGATTTTTATCTGTCTATTAGGTCCATATCTTCTAATGTATTACTCAAGATCTTTGTTTCTTTACTGATTCTCTGTTGAGATGTTCTGTGTAATGGTGTTAACAGTATATTAAAGTCCCTCACTATAATTGTTGAAGCATCTATTTCTACCCTTTGTTTTTCCAACGTTTGTCTCATGGATTTTGATGCACCTTGATTTGGAGCATAAATGTTTATTATTGTTCGTTCTTCTTGATAAGATTACCCCTTTTGGTGTCCATCTTTGTCTCTTACAATAATGTTGCATTTAAAGTCTATTTGGTCTGATATTAGTATAGCTACTGCCACCATTTTTTTATTATTATTCGCATGTAAAATTATTTCCCTACCATTCACTTTCAACCTCTTTGCATTGCTGGTTCTAAGGTGAGTTTCTTGCAGACAGCATATAGCTGGATCATATTTCCTTATCCATTCTGCCAATCTGTGCCTCTTGATTGGAGAGTTTAATCCATTAACATTCAATGTTATTATTGTCAAGGATTTACTTCCCTTAGCCATATTTTCTTTAGATTTATGTATGCCATATGTTGTTTTATTTCCCTTTTTATCTTTTTAATTTTTCTTACACTCTCTTCCATCTCTCTCTTCTCTTGTTTTTTTTTACCTTCAACCTGCAGAATTCCCTTTGTTATTTCTTGCAGGGCACGTTTCTGATTGACAAACTCTCTTAATTTCTATTTATCTGTGAATATTTTGAACTCTCCCTCATTTTTGAATGCCAGCTTTGCTGGATAGAGAATTCTTGGCTGGAAGTATTTTTCTTTGAGTACCTTGACTATGTCTTACTACTGTCTTCTTGCATCCATGGAATCAGATGAGAAATCAGCACTTAATCTTATCAGTCTTCCCTTGTATATAATGGATCTCTTTTCTTTAGCTGCTGTATTAGTCAGCCAAAGGGGTGCTAATGTGAAATACCAAAAATGGGTTGGTCTTTATAAAGGGTATTTATTTGGGGTAGAAGTCCACAGTTACCAGGCCATAAAGCGTTAAGTTTCTTCTCTCACCACAGTCCATTGCCACGTGTTAGAGCAAGACAGCTGCCAGCGTTTGCCAGGGTTCAGGCTTCTGGGGTTCCT
>JAQZBX010108077.1:0-10586 GCA_029593785.1 Cabassous unicinctus
ATGCCAGTTTCCAAAATGACACTTCATGGGAGATTTTCTGTGCTATTTTGAATTCTACACAATTTTCACTCACATGCTAACTCTCAAGGTCTACCTGTATGTTAAACTCAACTCCACCCACGGGGCCCTCATTTTCCTGCTCTAAATACCTCACAGGCCCAGGGCTGAGGGAAAGAAACCTTTCTGGGAGAAGGTTCATCCTGCCTCTGAGGAGTTTGTGAGGTGAGAGCCTCCCTGAGGAATGAAAGGAGAGGGAAATCTGGAGGCGCTTTCTGTTCCCAGACCAACATGAAGCCAGAGCCAAGGAAAAGCAACTTCAACCCTTGATATCTTTGACAATTCCTCACATTAATCTTTTTAATGTCCTTGGCCTGTTTGCCTTGGGTGATTAAAATCAAGCGGGCCTTGTGATGAAAGAAGAGCCTCCAGGGTTGGGTAGTGGCAGCTCTGGAGAGCCTTGGGCAGCATGCTATGCGAGGAGGCTCTGTGAGGAGGATGCAGAGCAGGAGAGTGCTACTGCACAGCTTGGGTGCCTTAACTTTTACTTCATGAAAATTCACCAAGTCAAACCTTAAAACATGCATACATATATTATAGTTCTATAAAAATTTACTAAAAAGTAAGATGCAATAAACTGTTTCAGATAGCAGACCCTCCTGCTTTCTGAAAGCAAAGAAATGTGCTTTTCTGTTGAGAGGGAACCAGGAGCAGAATGAGGCAGACAAGAGGAGTGGGGGACAAGACAGAAGGACAGAGACAGGTGGGGGAGGAGCCTGAGCCCCTCCACACTGGGGTTGGGGGGATAAGTTCACCGTGGTAGGGCTGCCCTTAGGGGACTTCCCCCACTCCTCTCCAAACTGAAGTGCTCCCTGGGAGCAGGATTTTAGGGCAATGCCAGGGTGGCTTTCTCGGCTAGAGCCTCATGCTGCCAACACACCCAGCCTGTGCCTGGCAGGAGCTCAGCAAGCACAGGGTCCCTGGACTCAGGAAAACTTGAGAAGCCTCTGCATTTCCATTGGCCACTGAACTGGGGATATTCCCAGAAACTTTTCAGAAAATTCAGTCAAAATTGCAGGTCAGAGTTTCATTACAATCTTGTGACAAGTGAGAAGACCAATGCAAAGGTTCATTTTTGGTAGGCACTTTTTATAGGGAAAGAGAATGGTTAGATCATTGTTAGACCAAGATGCAAAAAGAAAAGATTGTTTAGTCAAAAGCCATTGGACAATTGTCTGGCAGTCAGCAGGTGAGTATGGAGGTGACTGGTTTTCCAGAGTAAATCTTAACCTCATTAAATTTATCAGAAAATTGACTAAGCATTTTGTAGGGAATGTTCATTTCTTCTCAAAGTACATTTTTGAATTAATAGCCCAAAATGTTCTGTGCTTGGCCTTATTGAAGATACTTTCTCTTTTACAATGGTACCAGCCTCTTTGTCCACCTCTGAGGAATCAGCAGGCCCTCAGCTGTCCTGGCTGCATCCTAAGGACCCATTTTGCAGACTCTTTGTCACCACCTCCTCCCTTGGAGCCTGCCCCCACTCTGGAGGGGTGGCTCCTCTCAGCCAGCCATCAGGAACCAAGAGGCGGGACTTACTCTTCTCACCCAAAACTCGGACCTTCTCCAGGGCCATCCTCCTCTTACCTCAGCCCATCTCCTTTTGGCTCTCCCTCCTCCAGCCACATGGGCACCCTCCTCTATTCTTCTGAGCCATCACCCACTTTTGTTCTGGGCCCTCTCTACTTGTGCCATCTGACATTCTTCAGCAGAGCTGGCACCTCCTCACCAGGGCTCACTTCCCATGGTACCTCCTCACAGATGCTTTCCCCACCAGACACAGATACCAAATACCCACCAACAATTTTATTCTGCATCACCTGCCCCATCTTGTCTGTTATTCGTGTCCTTTTCTCTTGCCTGCTTGCCCAGAGATTGTTAGGTACATAAAGGAAAGAAACTTCTCTGTATCATTAGCTGTCATATCTAAAAGCCAGGCACGTGAAGTAGATGTCCCGAATGCTGAACGGCCATGCACCACATGGAAACCGAAGCTCAGAGAAATTGAGCAATTTGTATAATTTGTATAAGCTCACACAGCTTTAAAAAGAGGACAGAAAAATAAGCTTTCCACTCCTCCTCTTCCTCTTGTTTCTCTTGACCCGTGGGGAGCTCAATTCTTCTGCATCAATGGGGCCAATTCTCGATCTACTTTTCCCCCAGGACACACTTCCCTCCTGATGCTGTGGGGCCCGTGGGAGCCCTCTGACACCCAGTTTGCTCACTGGGCAACCCCAAAGCCACCCTTCTCCCCACTTTGGAGGTCTTTGGTTCCGCACTGGCGCAGTAAGTAGTCCTCAGAAGCCTCCTCAGCGCTGGCCCTGCTTCTCTAAGCAGTGCTTGCTGTCACCGCACAGCTCCCTCTTGGCTCCTCTGTTTCTCTGACACACAAAGAGCCTCTGCTCTCTGGCTTCATCAGCCCCTTTCCTGCAGGGGCCCCGCCCAGAGGTCTGCTCACACCCGCCTGTCCCTGTCCAGTGGCAGCAGGAACCCATCCAGCTCTACTCAGTAAAGGCTTCAGCAAGCGGAACCATCTGGCTTGCCCTGGGCTCCCCCTGCTTGGCGCAGCGTGAGGCTTCAACTACAGCCATTCGAGTATTATGTTAAGGTGCCAGGCCCGATGCAGACTCACAGACCTGGGGCAGCACTTCCCCATCTCTCTCCGTTAACCCCAACCTAAGGAGACTGAGGGCCACCGGGCCCTTGCTTTGCCTCCGATGTGAGTCCAGGAAAATCTAAAGTTAGCCGCGCGCTCTGCAGGGCTAAGGATCTGCTGGAGCCGCACAGCACTGGCCGGCTGCTTTTGGAAACCAGCCCTTTGGACTTAGAGCTGAGCGGTAGAAACAGGTCGGGGAAACTGGGCCCTGAACCTGGCAGGCAAGGAAGAAGGGCTGGCTTGAGTTCAGACGCTAGAATCTGAACGCCAGATCCGGGACCACGACGACAGATCTAGGTCGTCGCCATAATCACTAATCAGATCAAGGAGAAGCCGCTGAGAGCCAAGCCAGACTGCCCAGGGCTCTTACTGTGATGGGGTGGGGGTGGAGAAAGGGAGGGAGTGGACACTTATCAGGGGCTCTCTGGGAGGTGGGGAGGGAGTGGACGTCCATCGGGGAATCTCTGGGTGCCCCTTGCATTATTGACAGTGTCCTGTTGAGTCTGCACAGTAACCCATAAAACAGGGACTATTTTGCCTCTTTCATAGTTAGCTAAATGGAATGTCAGAGAGCGTCAGTAACTCAGCCAGAGTCGCACAATAGTACGTGGCAAAGCAGGGCTTCGAAGAAAGATTTCTAATAAATCCATAGTCCCTGAAGACAGACCAGGCCACCTCACCAGTGTTTCTCACTGTAGATTCTGTCATGATCACCTGGGGAGCTTAAAAAAAGAACACAACAAAACTTTTGGCAACAGATAATGGTGATGGAAGCACAGCTTTGTGAATAAAATTAGCACCAATGAATTGTGTATTTGAAAAGGGCCAATAAAGGGAAATTTGGAGTAGTATGTAAGTTAACATATCCACCCAAAAAAACCATAAACTGTACAAAATGAAGAGTGAACCATAATGTAAACATAATGTGTGTAAAGGAAATACATATGACAACTATAGCACAAAGGATGGGGGCCAGTTAATGTACCAAATTGGTTACAAGGTTTCTACATTTTACATCAAGTGTTATGATATTAATTCCCATTAGGTTGTGCAAAGTAAAGAATTATATTTTAATCCTTAAAGCAATCACTAAAATATAATGCAAAGAGGTATAGCTAAAAAGTCAATAGTTAAAATGGAATATTAAAATATATCCAATCAATCCAAAAGAGGGAACACACAGAAAACAAATAGTAAAATGGTGACCTAAATCTACCATATCAATAGTTATATTAAATACTAATGGATGATATATGACAAATATAAGCTAGAAACTATCAAAATGGTTAAAAAAGAAAGGCCCAAATAGATGCTGTCTTTTTTTTTAAAGATTTATTTTTTCATTTATTTCCACCACACACACACACACACACACACACACACACACACCATTGTTTTTGGGCTCTCTGTCTGCTGTGTTCATTTGCTGTATGTTCTTCTGTGCCTGTTTATCTTCTCTTTAAGTGGCACTGGGAACTGATCCTGGGACCTTCTGGAGTGGAGCGAGGTGCTCAATCTCTTGAGTCACCTCAGCTCCCTGGTCTGCTGGGTCTCTTATTGTCTCTCCTCTGTGTCTCTTTTTGTTTCATCATCTTGCTGTGACAGCTCTCTGCACAGGCCAGAGCTCCACTTGGGTCAGGACTCCTGCATGGGCCAGCACTCCTATGCAGGCCAGCACTCCATGTGGGCCAGCTCTCTGCTTGGGCCAGCTCACCACATGGGCCAGCTTTTCTTTCACCAGGAGACCCCAGGAATCAAACCCTGGACCTCCTCTATGATAGACGGGAGCCCAATCGCTTGAGCCACATCTGCTTCCCAGATACTGTATTTATGAAAGCCTTTTTAATTATGGAAACACAATAGGTTGAAATTAAAGTTATGGAAAAATAATATTATGTGAACAGCAAGTAAAATAAGGCTAGAGCGGGTATATTAGCATTACATCCAGTGGCTCTCAACAGAAAACATTGCCAGAGTTAAAGAGTGACATTTCAAAATGACAAAAGGCCAATACGTTAGGAAGGCTTAAGAATCATAAATGTGTATGTGCCCAAAAGCAGATGTTCAAAACAAATGAAGCAAAAATTAAGAGGATTAAGGAGAGAAACAGACAATGTCACAATCATAGTGGAGATTTTAACAGCCTACTCTCAGCAACTGATAGGACAATCGAACACAAAACCAGTGATGGAATAGATCAGAACAACACCTTCAACCACTTGGCCTAACTGATATTTGCAGAACATTATATCCAGCAGAATATTTATCCAAAATAGAATGTGTGATGGGCCATAGAATTAAAAGAATTGGCATATAGAGTAGGTCCTCTGTCCACAAAGAAATTGGAGATCAAATATTAAGAAAAATCCCAAATATTTGAAAATTAAACTACATACTTCTAAATAGACCATGGGGTTAAAGAAGAAATCACAAAGAACATTAGAAAATATTTGAACTGAATGATAAAAATACAACATTTTGCAATCTGTGAGATGCAGATAAAGCATGCTCAGTGGGAATTTTTAGCTTTAAATCATGCATTATAAACAAAGAAAGTCTAAAATTAAAGACCTAGACTTTTACCTTAAGAACCTAGAAAAAGAAGAACAAATGAAAATCAAAGTAAGTAGAAGGAAGAAAAAAATAGAAAGAAAAAACAAAAACAAAGCTAAAAGATCATTGAAAAGAAAACAAAATTTATAAATCCTTGGAGAGACTGATCAAGAAAAAAAATACAAATTACCAATATTGGAAATAAAAGAGGGATTTAAAATTTAAATTGCAATATTATTCACCATATTAAAGAATAAAGGAGGGAAATTATTTGATCATTTAACTAGATGCAGAAAAACATTTGATGAAATTCAATGCCCACTCATGATAAAACAAAACTCTTAGCAAACTCAAAATAAATGATAACTTCCTTAACACAATAAAGGGCAATGAAAAAACTCTACCGCCAACAGTACACTTAATTGTAAAATGTTAAACACACTTCCCTAAGTTTGGCAACAGGGCAAAGATGTCCATTCTCACCTTTTTATTCAACATTGTACTGTAGACCATAAGTCACTGTATAAGAATAAAATAAAATAAAGGACATTAATCAGAATGGAAGAGACAAATATAAAACTACCTCTATGTGTAAAAGACATAATTGCATACATAAAAATTTTTACATGAAATTTACATAAAAATTCCTAAGGAACCTACAAAACAACTTCTTGAACTATTACGTGGATTTAGCAAGCCACAAAATACAAGGATTATACACAAGAATAAATTGTATTTTTTTATACTAGAAGTAAAGAATTGGAAAATGAAATTTAAAAAATATTTTCATTTATAATAGTGTCAAAAAAAATAAACTGCTTGGGAATAAACAGCAAAAGACATGTAGGACCTCTATACTAAGACAAAAATACATTTGCTGAGAGAAATTAAAGATGATGTAAACAAGTGGAGAAATATACCATGTTAATGGATTGAATGACAGTGTTTAACAACAGATGGCAGTTACCTCCAAATTGTTCCGTAGATACAGTACAATCCTGAACTGTCTATAAAAGTTATCAGAAAACCTCTAAAGCAAATGAAAAGACTGCTGAGTCACTCAATCCAAGTCAATTCTGACTCTTACCACCTGGATTCAATCCAGATCTCACAGGTTCAGGGCATCTTCTAAACCATTTTTGGGTTCTTAGCCATTTTTGTTCCAGGGACCCTTTGCCAGTCAGGTGAAAACCACAGACCTCTTACTAAGACCACACTATCCTGTGTATTATTAAATAAATATATCACACCTCACCAATATGTTCCCATTTCAAATTGAATTTCAACCCAAGTTCACAGACCCCTGGTTAAGGCCCCTGCCCTCTTAGATTGCCCTTCTGGTACCAGCCACAAGATCTTGGGACCAGGCCACCTGCACTTCTGAGGAACTGGCTACAAGTTCAGGGTTCCCACCAACCTCCTTGGGTTCCATAATCCTCTATAATGACTTACACAACTCCCTGAAAGTGCTATACTTACAATTATAGTTTTATTTTATAAATGTGTACAAATAAGAAGCCAATAGAAGAGACAAATAGGGTAGGTCTGGGAGGCTCTCAAACGCATGCACACACATCCTCTCCACATGGAGTCAGAATGCATAACCCTCCTGGCACAGAAGCAGGGTATTTCCCCAAGCATGGGAGAAACATGGATGGAAGAAGCATGAATGACAAATCAATGTGCATGTGGTTGAACCCAATCAGCAGCCCTACTCTCAGAGGTCAGGATGTGGGCTGATATTGATGTGGCACAAGCCCCAACCCCCAAACACATGGCTGATCTTTCAGGTGATCTTGAGGCTCCCCATCATCTTCTTAGCATGTGAACCATCAGGTAAGGTCCTGGGCCCACCAAGATCATCAAAAGACTTCTTATCACAAGAAACTCCAGAGATTCAGAGGTTGCTTCCCCAGGAAGCAAGGGCAAAGATCAGCCAAGTTTTTTCATTATACTGCATAATCCTACCATGCTTTTTAGTAGAAATTGACAAGCTGAATCTACAATTTCTATGGAAATGCAAAGAACTTAGAATATTTTTAAAAGTTTTGAAAAAGGAAATCAATGTTGGAGGACTTGTCTTCAAGACCTATTCTAAAGCTACAGTAATCAAGGCAGTGCAGCACTGGCAAGGAATCAACAAAAGATTGATGGGACAGGAAAAATAATCTAGAAATAGACCCACACTTATACACTCATTTGATTTTTTATAAAGATGCAAAAGCAACCCAATAGGGAAAGAAAGTCTTTTCAACAAATGCTATAGAATAACTGCACAATCATATGGAAACAAATTAGCCTTGCTCTACCTCATACTGTACACAAAAATTAATTTGTAATGGATCATAGACCTAAACATAATAGTTAAAACAATAAAATTTCTACCTGAAAACATAGGACAATATCTTCATGACTTCAGGGAAAGCAAAAACCAAAAAAGAAAAAAAGTGATAAATTAGACCTTATCAAAATTAAAACTTCTGACTCTCAGAATAATATCATTAAGGAAATTGATAGGCAAGTCACAGGGCAGGAGAAAATATTCACAAAACATATTTGACAAAGAACACATGCTACTCAATAATGATATGACAACCCAATTTCTTTAAAAAATGGTCAAAAGATTGGTACAAAAACATCACAAAAGATGATAAATGAATGAAAAAACACTCAACAGCTTTAGTCATCAGGGAAATGCAAATTAGAACCACAAGGAAATCCCACTACATATCCACAAGCATAGCTAAAATTAAATACTGTCAACACCAAGTGTTGGCAAGAAGGTGAAGCAACCAAAACTCTCACACAGGATAAGAGGCTAAAATGGTATGGCAACATTGGAAAAGATCTTGCAGTTTCTTATAAAATTAAATATACTCCTACCCTAATACTCAACAAGTTCACTGCTATGTATTTACCCAAGACAAATGAAAACATATATCTGCATGTTCATACCAGCTTTATTTGTAATAGTTGAAAACTAGAAGCAACCCAGGTATCCATCAATAGGGGAATGTATAAACAACCTGTGACATATTCATACAGAAAGATACTATTCATCAATGAAAAGGAACCATCTACTGATACAAACAACAACATGGCTGGATGAATCACAGAAACATTATGCTGTATGAACAAAGATTTTCACAAAAGGATACAAATGGCATAATTCCATTTATATGAAGCTCTAGAACAGGCAAAACTAATCTATGTTGAAAAACATCAAAAGCTTGGTTATCTGTAGAAGTTGTCGAGATAAGGGAACTTTCTGTGGTATGACTATGTTCTGTGTTGATAGGGGTTTGGTTTGCAAATGGACACGCATTGATCAGAACTTATCAAATGACACACCTAAAATGTGTGCATTTCATTATGTACAATCTTTGCCTGAAAAGTTAAAGAATTGCAAACAAATATTGAATGCTAGGTAACAATATTGAAGTGTACCTATTTTTGCAACTTGCTTTGATGTGCAACAACAAAAATAATTAGATGAGTTTAATGAATGGATAGAGGAGTGGATAGAAAATCAGTATATGATAAAGCAAACATAGTAAGATGCTGACTGTAGAAACTATGTGGTGAGTATATGGGTCTTCATTGTAAAATCATTTCAATTTTTCTGTAAGTTTGAAAATTTTATATTAAAATGTTGGGAGCAAAAGGTAATTGAAGAAAGTGGGCAGGTGGTCTATTAGATGGCATCATGGTCTTGGGAATAGTCACTCCTGGGTTGGGCTGATGATACAGGAGCAGGGTAGGCAAAGCAGAGACATGGGCCCAGAAATTGCCTTTCTTTGCTCACTTGTATATTTGCTAATGAACCTTGGGGCTGAGACATAACAAAGGATCAAGTTCTCTTGCATCCCACAAGAGCCCTGCTTTGTGCTCTATCCATCTGCCTTGCTGACAAGATGGTAACTTTCAGTGCTACCAGCAGGCTTAGAGCTGGGGGTGGGGGGTTACCTGAGCCTGCTCCCTCCCTATCTACCAGGTGCCCACCAGGTGCCAGTTTCTGGACTGTGCTTTGATGACACTATGATGAACTGAATTAAAACAGTGCTCTCCTCAACATTTCCATTGATCAAGCTTCACTCCTCTTTGACTTCTATCACTATTTATACCCCAAATGGGAGATGTGTAAGTTCCTTTTACAAGTCAGGTGGATATTTCTTAAATCTCCGATTTCAGAAACTCCTTTAAAATGTTGAGTCTGAATATCTGTATCTGAGCAGAAACAGATTTCTTCTTGTTTTACCTTTCTGGAGTGAAACTTGACTCAAGAAACTCCTCAAAGCCTCAAAATAGCTCAGCACGAAGCTTGACACATGCCAAGTCACCCAGAGTCACCTTCTCAGCTCCTGAAACAGAGGCATGAAAGGACAGGCTGTCAGCTGGCTGCCAGTTTTGCCCCTCTGCTCCCTTCCAGCAGAGGTCATGTCCATTACCAGTCCTTGCCCAAGCACCACAGAGTTTAGCCAAAGGCCTGGCATCAAGGGAGGTTCCTAATGCAACCTTCCAAGTCCACTGCTCCAGCCTGACCTTTAGCATATGAGAAAAAAATCCCTTCCTTAAATGCCTCTTGTCCTGGATCATCCTGGCAGAGGGTGGTTATGCTTTGAGCCAATGTGTTAATATCACAAACAATCCAGACTTGCTGGCATGTGCTGTAGTCAACAAAAAGAAAACAACAACACCAGGTGTCCTCAATGAAAAGGCCGTCAAGCCCCTTCCCACAAAGAGACTCAGCCACTTTGTCCCCACCCCGGGCAGGCGTTCTGTTCTTTACCCCTCTTGGAAGCTCGCAAGCCCGACTAGGTCCTCATTTCCAGCCCCCCGCCCCCTCCCACTGAAATGCCTTCACATGGGCTCCCTTCACAACACCCCCGCCCCATGTTTTTTGCCTGTCATAAGTTTAACTACGGTTTTCCTCCCTGAAGTGCTGTTCCCCGGACAGTTGGACTTGTGGAGATAATGATAGATTACGAAAAGCCAGCACCTGGCTTGCCAGTGGAGGTGATTGGGCTTTAGGCCTCTCTGGAGTCTGAAAACAACAGGCTTTTCAGATTCCCGTGATTTCCCTCCTGAACGCTAAGCCTGCCTCAGCAGGGCTGCATAATTTTGTGGAGTCCTTGCTGGATGAGCAGCACTGACTCTGCCAGGGAGCTCTCATTGCTCTTTTTAAACTCCACGGCATCAGGGATGAAGTCAGCTTTCTTCTTTTAAAACAGACGGCATTGCTCTATGAGTCCCTTCCCTTCCATTAGAGCTTGGGGCTCTCCGCACTGCCGGTCACCCAGGACCTTCCCTCAGGTGAGGA
>JAQZBX010108078.1:0-10586 GCA_029593785.1 Cabassous unicinctus
AAAAAAAAAAATATATATATATATATATATTTGATATGCACTGACATAAACAGGGATTTAAAAAAGAACAATGCAATTAGTATAATGGTTTCATATTGTACAAAGTTTACATTACATTTATTTAATGATAACATATATGCTTTCTAAAATATAAGAGGATAGGGTAGTCTGTATTTAATTAAAACTTAAATATACCCTGATATTACTACTGTCTGAAGAATAAATCATGTGTTGAACACCATTGCAAACTTCAACAAACAGCATATATTAAAATTTGAGTAAAAATTCAGGATGTGGATGGAAATATAGCACATTTAAATTGTTTGAATAAATTAATGAACAATGATGAACTGGGGAAGTTATTTATCATTTTAGCCATAAAACAGATATTGAACATTATTTAATCATTCAAAAATCCTTTAGGGAAATACCCAAACATAAATCTACAAAGAAAACCTTAGCATAAATAGAAAGAATACAAATCACTTGAATGTGAAAAAAAATATCTAATAACTGCTGTAAAAGTTTTAATGAAAAAAAAAATCATTACTTGGAAAATAAAGAAAATATACTTTCTTAAATGTACATTGCAAAGCAAAGAAAATTAAAATGGCAGTTCCAGACTTTACAGAGGAAATTTTTAAAGGAAGTTTTTGCAAACAATCTGACTGAAATTCATAGGATGTGACAATATTTGGATTCTTTTTCTATTTTACCTGTTTATTTTTACCAACTTTATTAAAAATTTTTAACACTAATGAGCCAAGATTTTAACTGAAGAATTTATTACTCTTTAATGACTATAACCAAAGTATAGAAATCAGGATAAAGGATATAATTTTTAAATCATATTGAAATTAATCAAATGCTAAGTACTGAAGCTTGTAGACAAAATAGAGAATGAGAGGGTTTTCACATGGTGTTAGGTAGAACAAAAAGAGATATTACTGCATGCAGATAAATGCATGAATTTACAGACTTCAGGTCTTAAAGCATTGCAAGATGACTTCTTTATTTTGCTTATGCATCAAGAGAACATTCATCTCATAAGCTTAAATAACAAAGGAATTATTAACTATTTTAGGGATTATTAGAACATCAAAGCTGCAAAGGAGAAATAAAAAATAAAAATAAATTTCTATAAATATTTAATTTATGCATACACATGCACAATATTAGCATGGAAGACCAAGAATAAAACTATTAAATATTAAATTTAATATTAAATAAAATTTTAATATATTAAAAATATGTATCTATTTTTTTTGACATGTTAAAATATTTTCCAAATTTTCCCCAATTTTCACGTATACTTTTTTCAATAAATTAACTCTATCAGAATATTTTACTTTGCTAATAACAAATATTAAAATGCTGTTTTTAATTTTAGCACTTTGTTTTATATGAAAAAGATTAACCAAAATCATTTATAAATCTCTAATGAAGATTTTCATAACAACAGCTAATGTACATTCAAAATTTCACAAGAATGTATGCATTCTGATGATAATGGCCAACATATATTAGTATTATATAAATTCCTTCTATTCATCATATAATTTAATATTTGTAATAACTCTAGGGGTTTAAAATTATTATTTTTCTTGTACAATTGTGGAAACTAGATTTAAGATTTAAAGGACTTAGTAAGAGCTAGAAATCTAAAATGCCGGTAAATTTAGAATCTAAACCTTGATTGAGCTCCAAAGGGCACTGTATGACTGTACTATATTTCTTATCTACAGCATAAATGGAATGACTTCTGAAAGAGTTTTCCCGCATAAATTTCTCTGAAACTGTAATATTCATGGGGATTTCTATGATACAATTTGAGAGATAATACCACTTTTTATTTCTCATTAGTTGCCATAAAATACGTGCATATTTAAATCACAGGCTTAATACATATTTCATGGCTTCCAATTACTACATTCTTTTCTAAAAATATACACTTGGAAATGTTTCAGATCATGTGTGGTCAAGTAGAGGATGGTTCAACAGAAATGCAAACTAATTAAACGATGTTAGTGTATTTAGAGATTCAAATTAAATACCCAAATAGGAAAGAAAGAAAAGATGTAATTCAACGTTCAGCATCACTGTCATTTCAATTGTCTGGATCCCTCTCTCTTCTGCATGACTCTAATGAAAGCATTTTTCACTTCTTTATTCCTAAAGTATAAATGAGTGGGTTCAGCATGGGGATCACCATAGTATAAAAAATAGAGGCCACTTGATCCTTTCCCAAAGAGTACGACTTCTTTGGTTTTAAATAAGTAAAAATCATGGTGCCATAAAAGATGGTGACTCCCAGGAGGTGGGAAGCACAAGTAGAGAAGGCTTTGCACTTTCCTGAAGTGGATTTAATTTTCAGAATAGTAGAAAAGATGGACATGTAAGACACAGAGATTGTAATAAGAGACAGATACAGTTGAGCCAGCAAAAATGAAAATCATGATTTCAGTGTCATGTGTGTCGGTGCAGGACAGGGCTTAAATTGGGGTTAAGTGACAGAAAAAGTGATAGATTGCATTGGAGTTGCAGAAATGCAAACTGTTTATGCAAAGAAACATGGCAAATGAGTCAGTAAATCCATCCACATAAGACCCAGTGATGAAGGCACAGCAGAGCCTTGTGGACATAACAACCTGGTAGTGAAGAGGCTGGCAGATAGCTACATAGCGGTCATATGCCATTGAAGAGAGAAGGAAAAATTCAGTGGCACCCAAGAAGCCAAAACAAGACATCTGGGTGAGACACCCCAAGAATGAAATATGTTTTTTGGAAGTCAGTAAGTTTTCTAAGGTTTTCGATGTGATGACCGTTGAGTAACTGAGGTCAAGGAATGACAGTTGACTTAGGAAAAAGTACATGGGGGTGTGAAGCTGGATATCCAGGTGAATTATTATTATCATCCCTACATTTCCCAGCACAGTAATCAAGTATATCAAGAGAAATAGTATACAGAGGACACACTGGATCTCTTCAGAGTCTGTCAATCCCATAAGGATGAAGTCATATATATTTGTGTTATTCCTACTTTCCATAGTGTTCAACTGTTGTTAACTGTTGAGAAATCAAAGGTGATTCTTAGCATGAATGACTTCAAAACAGCTTCTGTTTACAATTTTTAAAAATTAGTAATTTGGGAAATTCATAATAAGGAGAAATTTGCAGAATAGTACTGAAAAATATCTTAGTTTGATTGCCCAATATATATTAGGTAAAATCATTATTTGGATATTATATAATTAAAACTCTTATATATATTTCATAACTACAATGATATGAAACTGTTATAAATACTTCCCTTTATTAACACATTCATTGAATTGAAGATATCATACTATAAATTTTACTACTGGACATATTTTTAGATGATAAAAAGGGCACAGAAAGTTAAATAAATTATCCAGATTCACAGCAATTCACTGTTGGATCTGTGATTTCAACCAAGATTGATTGAGTCCAGAGATCATGCATTATAAAACTATGTTCCTACTTATATTTAATTTCAGAAGAACAGAAAAAAATCTGAAATATATAAAAAATATATTAAAAATGTGAAATATATAAAAAATATATTTAAAAATATAAATAGAGAGTTTTAATGCATCATCTACTGTTCTTTTGTATATGATAATTTTTATACTAAAACAAATCAGAAATTAAACCCTAGGGCTAATACACAGAGGTATATTGATGTCATACACTATACATTAATATTAATTTTCAGAATATATGTTTTTAAGTGATTATTTAAAATTAAATTTCTTCCAAAAATTATAATATTAAAATATGTGCAATGCTCACCTACTCTGATTTTTAAAATTCTATATATCCATGTTTACAAATTCTGCCATTACTTATGATGTAAGGCCTACATTATATGTATATCTTTCTGCATATTATTCTAATAATATCCCTATTTTTAAAAACTAACCTGAAATTATCTAACTTTAAGTATAATACTTACCATCAGCCAAAAGTTGATGTCTAGAAATATGTCAACCTCAAGTTTCTACCATAATTAAAATATACAAATCATTTAAAGAGCCTGATAATTTTGTGATATAATATTTGTTGGGTTAACCTGTTTTATTTTTTTGTCCATGCATTATTTTTATTCTGAGGTAAAATAAATCAACCTTAAAAAAATTTTTTTTCAGGCCCTAGTCAAATAGAAAATTCACCTGGAAATGATGTCTCACAAGTATACCAGGGAGTATAGCATAGCAGAGTATCCCTTCACTTTTACTCTGAAAATTCCACAGTGGCTCTTAAATTGAGTTACTGATAATGCAACATTTGGTCATCCCTGGGACCAATTCCAAGGTAGATTGCTTGACATGATTCCAAGGTCAATGAATAATGATTCCATGGTAGGGTTGTAACAGAGTTGCCTTCCCTTGGAAGCCACATGTTGTTGAGCATCATTTTTGGTATTCTTTTGGGATTCCTTGCTTTATGACTGGTTAAAGGAGGTCTTTCTAGGGAAATACTTAATATTTGAATGAGAAGCTAGAATAATAATCACCAGGATGTGTTAACACATTTTTCACAATGTAACATGTTTTATATTTAAAAGTATGGCACTATCATAGAGAGTAAACATTGTCATTACACAAGAATTAAGTACAACAAAATTCAAAAAAGGAAATGAAAATTGATCATAAATATTGTTAATCTTTAGATGTATTTTCTTCAATTTTCCTTTTTGCATATATACTTATTTATATGTATACTTACATCTTCACATAATTTTTATCACATGATTTTTGAGTCACACCTTGATTTTATTATTAAATATTTATAATACACCTATATCTTTGTTAATTATTCTTTCATGAATTTTGTGTTGGCTGCTGAGAATCATATCCAATTCCTTTCTAGGAGTGTGTACCAGCCATTCAATTGGTATTTTTGAAGCATCAGAGAGTAAAAATTAGTGCTGAGATGAGTAAAGTTTTACAATTAATTTAATGGCCAAAGGATGCCTGAAATGCTTTCTTGTGACTCTTGCATTAATTAATGATAAAGAAATCAAATTTCATGTAGAATTATATGCAACTTGTATAAGAAAAAGCTGTTTATGCTCCAGAATTACAGGAGAGAACATAATGGTACGGATCTTGGAATTACAAAATAATATGTTATATATTTGATGAACTTTTGAATGTACAATTCTTCTCTTCATCTAAAAATGAGTAAATTGAGAGTGGCTAATTTGGAGACCAAAAAAGAAAGCATCATTTTTTTTTTCACAATAGGTGATCTTGAGGATTAAACCAAATGAGAGACTAATGGAGATTTTCTATGTCAATGCCCCCACAATTTTTTGTCTTTGCTATTTGCAAAATCACCATGAGCGATTTTATTCTTCCCAGCTTTGAAATAAAGTTTGCTGTTGATTTGGGGAAAGTGTGGAAGGGGTGGGGGTGGGACATATGTAGTGTGGTAGTGGGAGAGGGTGGGGAATATAGGCATACCTTATATTTTTTATGTAACATTTATGTAATTAAAGCTTTCTTAAAAATAAAAATAAAGAAAATAAAGTTTTTATAGTCATTAAGTGTACTTTTTAAAAAATAAAATTGAAGTATAGCATTCATGCATGAACATACATAAACGAAAGGTGTATAGTAAATTAAGTTGTGCTTTTCATAATAAAAGTAAAAGTTGAAGAAAGTAATTTACAAAACTGGTTTTATGACAAATCTTTTATTGCTATATATTTATTCATGAGATTTCAATATAACAACTTTTTAAAGGCAATTTTATTAATATACTATACAACCCATTCAAAATGTACAATAAATAGTTCTCAGTATAATCACAGAGTTGGTTATTCATCACAAGTAATTTTAGAACATTTTTATTATTACAAAAATTAATATCTTATACACCTATACCTCCTTATAATTGACTCTTAGCATTGGTATAGTACCTTTATTACAACTGTTGAAAAATATTACAAGAGAACTGTTAACTATAGGCATAGTTTGCATCAGTTGCATTTTTCCCACATACCAACCTACTATTAATACATTGTAATTGTGAAATACATTTGTTTGATTTCACTGAAGACTATTTTTATATTTGTACTATTAACCACAGGCATCATCCACAACCAGGATCACTATGTTATACGGTCCCAAGTTCATCCTCCAGCTTTCCTTCTATTGACATATACAACCCTAAACTTACCTTTTCAACCACAATCACATCCATAAATCAGTGCTGTTAAATACACTCACAATAATATGCTTCCATCATTTCTATCCGTTTCCAAACATTTACAATCAACCTTATTAAAAGTTCTACCCACTTTCAGCATCAGCTCTCCATTCTCTACACTCATTCTAACTCCTGGTAATCTACACTCTAGATTTTAACTCCATGAGCTGACTCATTATAATTACTTCATATTAGTGAGACCATATATTATTTGTCCTTTTGTTTTCTGATTTATTTCAATAAACATAATATCTTCAAGATTCATTCATCTTGTCACTAGCATCAAGACTTCATTCCTCCTTAAAACTGAATAATATTCCATGGTATGTATATACCGCATTTTGCTTATCCATTCGTTGGTTGATGAATATTTGGGGTATTTCCATCTTTTGGTAATTGCAAATAATGCTGTTTTGAACGTTAGTGCACAAAGGTCTGTTCATGCCCTTGCCTCCAGTTCTTCTGAGTATATACCAAGTAGCAGAATTGCCTGAAATAATTTGCTTCCTGAAGAAATGCCAAACTATCTTCCATAGCACTTCACCATTATACATTACCATCAGCAGTGAGTAAGTGATCCTATTTCTCTACATCCCCTCCAACAACTTGTAGTTTTCTGGGTTTTCTGTTTTTGTTTTTGTTTTTTTAATAGTGGCCACTCAAGTAGATGTGAAACAATATCTCATTAAGGTTTTCATTTGCATTTCCTTAATAGCTAGTGATGTTGAACATTTTTTTATATGTTTTTTAGCCTTTTGCATTTCCTCTTTGGAAAAATGTCTATTCAAGTCTTTTGTCCATTTCTTAATTAGGTTGTTTGTCTTTTCATTGTTGATTTATAGGATTTCTTTATATATTCTGGAAGTTAAAGCCTTATCAGACATGTGGTTTCCAAAATATTTTTCCTCTTGAATAGGCTGCCTTTTCACTTTCTTGAAAAATTTCTTTGAAGCACAGACATTTTTAATTTTGAAGAGGTTCTAATTATCTATTTTTTCTTCCATTGCTTCTGCTCCAGGTGTAAAGTCTAAGAAAGCCCTGCCTACCACAAGATCTTGAAGATGCTTCCCTACATTTTCCACTAGAGGGTTGGGTCTTGGATCTACATTTAGGTCTTTGGTCCATTTTGAGTTAATTTCTGTATAAGGTTTGAGATCAGGGTTCTCTTTTAATCTTATTAATATGGATAGCCAGTTCTACCAGCACCATTTTTTGAAGAGAGTGTTCTGTCCTAGGTCAGTGGATTTGGTGTCCTTTTCAAAAATCAATTGACCACAGATGTGAGGGTCTATTTCTGAAGGCTCATTTCAATTCTGCTGATCCACATGTCTATTGTTATGCCAGTAGCATGGTGATTTAACCACTGTAGCTTTGTAACATGCTTTAACTTCAGGAAGTGTGAGTCCTCCAAACTTGTTCTTCTTTTACAAGATGTTTTGGGCTATTAGGGGGTCCTTTTTCATGTCAAAATTTTGATAATAGATTTGATGCTTCTACAAAGTACCCTGTTGGAATTTTGATTGGGATTGCATTGAATCTGTAAACCAAATTGTATAGAATAGACATCTTAATTATATTTATTCTTCCAGTCCATGAACATGGGAAGCAATTCATTTATTTAGATCTTCTTTAATTTCTTTAAGCAATGTTTTGTACTTTTCTGTGTACAAGTCTTTTACATATATTAGTTAAATTTATTCCTAGGTATTTTATTCTTTTATTTACTATTTTAAATGCAATTGGTTTCTTGATTTCCTCCTCAGATAACCTATTAATAGTGTATAGAAACACTACTGATTTTTGCATGCTGATTTTTTATCCTGCCACTTTGCTGAATCCATTTATTTGCTTTGGTGTAGATTTTTCTGGACTTTTATATAGGATTCTTTCATCTGCAAATAGTGAAAGTTTTACTTCTTCTTTTCTGATTTAAATGCCATATATTTCTTTCCTAATCACTGTAGCTAGAACTTTTAGCACAATGTTCAGTAACAGTGGTGACACTGGGTCTCGTTATCTTGTTCCATATTTTAGAGAGAAAGCTTTCACTCTTACCCCATTGAATATATTAGCTGTGAGTTTTTCATATATACTCTTTATAATGTTGAGGAAGTTTCTTTCTATTCCTATCTTTTGAAGTGTTTTTATCAAGGAAGTACCCTGGATTTGGTCCAAAGTGTTTTCGGCATCAATTGAGATGATGATGTGGTTTTAGCCTTTAAATTTGTTCATGTGATATATTACATTAATTGATTTTCTTAATTGATTTTATTGTTGAACCACCCTTCCATACATAAGATAAAAACCACTTAATCATGGTGTATAATTGTTTTAGTGTGCTGTTGGATTTGACTTGCAAATATTTTGTTCAGGATGTTTGCAACGAAATTTATTAGATAAATTGGTATGAAATTTTCTTACCTTTTTGTATCTTTATATGAATTTGGTATTGGGGTAATGTTGGTGTCATAGAATGGGTTAGGTAGTGCTCCAACCTCTTCAATTTTTTGGAAGGATTTGAGCAGGATTGAATTTAATTCTTCTTGAAATAATTGAGGGAATTAACCTGTGAAGTCATCTGGTCCTGGGCTTTTTTGTTGTTGTTGTTGAGAAGTTGTTTTTATTTTTTTTATTTTTTTATTTATTCATTTATGTATGTATTTTTATTTTTCGAAAGGTACTTAGATTACATAAATGTCATGCAAATGATACAGGGATTCCCATATGCCCCACTCCCCACACCTCCCACACCCTACCACATGAACATCTTTCATTAGTGTGGCACATTCATTGCAATTGATAAATGCATCCTGGGGCTTTGCCATTAAGCATGGGCCATAGTTCACATTGTAGTCTACACCCTCTCCCATACAGTTCTGCATGTTGTGTGATGATATAAAATGGTCTGTATCTGTCATTGCAACATCACTCAGGAAGATTCCTAAGTCCCAAAAAAGTCCCCGTATTACAACTGTTTTCCCTTTCCCTGCCCCCAGAGCCTCCAGTGACCATTGGCTCACATCAATGTTGTAATTTATTCCATTGCTAGAGTCATAATATGTCTATAGTAGAATACCAGCAAGTCCACTCTAGTCCATAGCTCTTCCCACAATCCCGAGGATTCTAGGATGGTGATGTCCACTCCACTAGCAATTGAGAGGGGGCTCATATCCTATGGGGAAGATGGATGGGAATATCCTGCCTGCAACTACAGACTTTCTCCATTCCCTGGGATGGCCATTGTCCATCATCATCTCCCCTCCAGCTGTCCTGGGTGAGTCCAATGAGTTGTAGAGCATATGTTGCAACTCCACTGAGGTTCTGGGCCCAGCTGGCACATGGACAGCCCAAAGACTCGAGTCTCTGTATGTACACCTACAAACTACAACACCAAGTATAGGTTTAAATAGAAGGGACAGAAGAGCCTTATGCAGGGAATACATAATTGAGTCCAACTCTGTCACTCTCAGGAGCACAAACTCCAAAGTAGGGTCCACTGGCAAAGCACCAAACTCCAGAGCTATCCTCCCTGACCATAGGACCTTGGTGTCTCCAGAGCCATCAGGAGCCCCAACATTTGGTGTAGTAACTATGGAAGTCTATGAGATCCTGCTGAGATGTGTGTATGCATTACCTCTGGGATGATCTATCGACTCACTTTCAAATCTCTTAGCCATATAAGTTCATTTGTATTTACCTTTTCCCCCTTTTATTCGAGGTCTTTTCTGGTTGCATTGCTAGTTGGTGTTTGGTAGCAATCCCTCAGTGCTAGGGACGCTTATCCCTGGGAGTCATGCCCCATGCTGGGGGGAAGGTAATGCATTCATAACCTGAGTTTGGCTTAGAGAGAGACCACATATGAACAACAAGGAGGCCCTCAGGAGGCAACCCCTAGGCACCCCATAACAATAGGCTAAGCTTCAATTTCAAGAGCAAAGGCTCAGAAGACTAGTCATCAATAACATGGGCCCATCAGTGGATCAACTTCCTTTGCCAGTCACTGCCCCTGCACTAGGAGGACTGTTGCTGCTCCCTTACAAAGTGTGGCAGAGTCCTCCAGGATGGGAATTCAGTATTCTCTCAGTTATTGTGCGAGCCTCCACCCACTGTGACAATATCCTGTGAATATTTGAACATTTTTACATACCTTATATGTACGCTTAGATGAATTCCTCCCATGCATCCCCCATCACTGACACCCCACACCAATGATCCGCCCCCATTCCAGTTGTAACTCTTCTGTGATCGAAAGCTTCTTCAAAAAAGAAGACATTACAATAGCCAAATACAATTAATAGGAAAATGAAATCATAATGATAAGTTTACATATAAAAGATAGAATACATAAA